>JASPKZ010007671.1:577500-862206 GCA_030220185.1 Diploptera punctata | reverse complement strand
TATCACCTTGGAAACTCAATTTTGAAATTTTAGATTTAGACCGGATTTTTTGCATTATAAATCCCGGTCACAGTTACTAGATAGTAATTTTGCAGTTTTTGAAATTTCGAAAATTTTGAAACTTTTTTGAAAAAACATTAAGACTATAGCCTTTGAAAACACTATTTTGAAATTTTGGATTTAGACCGGTTTTGTTTTGCATTATAAATCCCGGACACAGTCTCTTGATAGTAATTTTGCAGTTTTTGAATTTTCGAAAATTTTGACATTTCTTGGAAAAACATTAAGATTATAGCCTTGGAAAACACTATTTTGAAATTTTGGATTTAGATCGGATTTTTTGCATTATAAGTCCGTAACACAGTTTCTAGATAGTAATTTTGCAGTTTTTGAATTTTCCATAATTTTGACATTTTTGGGAAAAAAATTAAGACTATAGCCTTGGAAAACTCAATTATGAAATTTTCGATTTTTTGCATTATAAATCCCGGACACAGTCTCTAGATAGTAATATTGCAGTTTTCGCATTTTCGAAAATTTTGACATTTTTTGGAAAAGCATTAAGATTATAACCTTGGAAAAGTTAATTTAGAAATTTTCGATTTAGACCGGATTTTTTGCATTAAAAATCCCGGACACACCCTCTAGATAGTATTTTGCAGTTTTTGAGTTTCGAAAATTTTGACATTTTGGAAAACCGCCAAGACTATAGCCTTGGAAAACTCAATTTTGAAATTTTCGATTTAGACCGGATTTTTTGCATTATAAATCCCGGACACAGTCTCTAGATAGTATTTTTGCACTTTTTGAATTTTCGAAAATTTTGACATTTTTTGGAAAATCACCAAGACTATAGCCTTGGAAAACACTATTTTGAAATTTTGATTTTAGACCGAATTTTTTGCATTCTAAATCCCGGACACAGTCTCTAGATAGTAATTTTGCAGTTTTTGAAATTAAGAAAATTTTGACATTCTTGGAAAACCACCAAGACTATAGCCTCAGAAAACTCAATTTTGAAATTTTGGATTTACACCGGATTTTTTGCATTATGAATCCCGGACACACCATCTAGATAGTATTCTTGTAGTTTTTGAAATTTCGAATAGTTAGACATTTTTTCGAAAACATTAAGACTATAACCTTGGAAAACTCAATTTTGAAATTTTCGATTTAGACCGGATTTTTTGCATTATAAATCCCGGTCCATAGATAGTAATTTTGCAGTTTTTGAAATTCCGAAAATTTTGACATTTTTTGGAAAACACTGTTTTGAAATTTTGGATTTAGACCGGATTTTTTGCATTATAAATCCCGGACATAGTCTCTAGATAGTAATTTTGCAGATTTGAATTTTCGCAAATTTTGACATTTTTTGGAAAAACAGTAAGACTATAGCCTTGGAAAACTCAATTATGAAATTTTCGATTTAGACCGGATTTTTTGCATTATAAATCCCCGACACAGTCTCTAGATAGTAATTTTGCAGTTTTCGAATTTTCAAAAATTTTGACATTTTTTGGAAAAACATTGAGACTATAACCTTGGAAAACTCAATTTTGAAATTTTCGATTTAGACCGGATTTTTTGCATTATAAATCCCGGACACACCCTCTAGATAGTATTTTTGTAGTTTTTGAAATTTCGAAAATTTTGACATCTTGGAAAACCACCAAGACTGTAGCCTTGGAAAACTCAATTTTCAAACTTTCGATTTAGACCGGATTTTTTGCATTATAAATGCAGGACACAGTCTCTAGATAGTAATTTTGCACTTTTTGAATTTACTAAAATTTTGACATTTTTTTGGAAAAACATTAAGACCATAGCCTTGGAAAACAATATTTTGAAATTTTCGATTTAGACCGGATTTTTTGCATTATAAATCCCGGACACAGTCTCTAGATAGTAATTTTACAGTTTTTGAAATTTCGAAAATTTTGACAATTTTGGAAAACCACCAAGACTATAGCCTTAGAAAATTCAATTTTGAAATTTTGGATTTAGACCGGATTTTTTGCATTATGAATCCCGGACACACCCTCTATATAGTATTCTTGTAGTTTTTGAAATTTCTAAAATTTTGACATTTTTTGGAAAAACATTAAGACTATAACCTTGGAAAACTCAATTTTGAAATTTTCGATTTAGACCGGATTTTTTGCATTATAAATCCCGGACACAGTCTCTAGATAGTAATTTTTCACTTTTTGAATTTTCGAAAATTTTGACATTTTTTGGAAAATCACCAAGACTATAGCCTTGGAAAACTCAATTTTGAAATTTTGGTTTTAGACCGAATTTTTCGCATTCTAAATTCCGGACTCACGCTCCAGATAGTATTTTTGCAGTTTTTGAAATTTCGAAAATTTTGACATTTTTTGGAAAAACATTAAGACTATAGCCTTGGAAAACTCAATTATGAAATTTTCGAATTAGACCGGATTTTTTTCATTATGATTCCCGGACACACCCTCTAGATAGTATTTTTGCAGTTTTAGAAATTTCGAAAATTTTGACACAATTTGGAAAAACATTAAGGCCATAACCTTGGAAAACTCAATTTTGAAATTTTCGATTTAGACCGGATTTTTTGCATTATAAATCCCGGACACAGTCCCTAGGTAGTAATTTTGCCGTTTTTGAATTTTCGAAAATTTTGACATTTTTTGGAAAAACATTATGACTATAGCCTTGGAAAACACAATTATGAAATTTTCGATTTAGACCGGATTTTTTGCATTATAAATCCCGGACACAGTCTCTAGATATTAATATTGCAGTTTTCGAATTTTCGAAAATTTTGAATTTTTTTGGAAAAGCATTAAGATTAAAACATTGGAAAACTCAATTATGAAATTTTCGATTTAGTCCGGATTTTTTGCATTATAAATCCCGGACACGCCCTCTAGATAGTATTTTTGCAGTTTTTGAAATCCCGAAAATTTTGACATTTTGGAAAACCACCAAGACTATAGCCTTGGAAAACTCAATTTTGAAATTTTCGATTTAGACCGGATTTTTTGCATTATAAATCCCGGACACAGTCTCTAGATAGTAATTTTGCACTTTTTGAAATTTTGACATTTTTTGGAAAACCACCAAGACTATAGCCTTGGAAAACTCAATTTTGAAATTTTCGATTTAGACCGGATTTTTTGCATTATAGATCCCGGACACAGTCTCTAGATAGTAATTTTGCATTTTTTGAATTTTCGAAAATTTTGACATTTTTTGGAAAATCACCAAGACTATAGCCTTGGAAAACACTATTTTGAAATTTTGGTTTTACACCGGATTTTTTGCGTTATAAATCCCTGACACACGCTGTAGATAGTATTTTTGAAGTTTTTGAAATTTAGAAAATTTTGACATTTTTGGAAACCCACCAAGACTATATAGCCTTGGAAAACTCAATTTTGAAATTTTCGATTTAGACCGGATTTTTTTCATTATGATTACCGGACACACCCTCTAGATAGTATTTTTGCAGTTTCTGAAATTTCGAAAATTTTGACACATTTTGGAAAACTCAATTTTGAAATTTTCGATTTAGACCGGATTTTTTGCATTATAAATCCCGGACACAGTCTCTAGATAGTAATTTTGCAGTTTTTGAATTTTCGAAAATTTTGACATTGTTTGGAAAACCACCAAGACTATAGCCTTGGAAAACTCAATTTTGAAATTTTGGATTTAGACCGGATTTTTTGCCATATAAATCGCGGACACATCCTCTCGATAGTATTTTTGCAGTTTTTGAAATTTCGAAAATTTTGACATTTTGGAAAACCACCAAGACTATAGACTTGGAAAACTCAATTTTGAAATTTTCGATTTAGACCGGATTTTTTCATTATGATTCCCGGACACACCCTCTAGATAGTATTTTTGCAGTTTTTGAGATTTCGAAAATTTTGGAAAAACACAAAGACTATAGCCTTGGAAAACACTATTTTGAAATTTTCGATTTAGACCGGATTTTTTGCATTATAAATCCCGGACACACCCTCTATATAGTATTTTTGTAGTTTTTGAAATTTCGAAAATTTTGACATTTTTTTGCAAAAATATTAAGACTATAACCTTGGAAAACTCAATTTTGAAATTTTCGATTTACACCAGTTTTTTTGCATTATAAATCCCGGTCACAGACCCTAGATAGTAATTTTGCAGTTTTTGAAATTTCGAAAATTTTGACATTTTTTGGAAAAACATTAAGACTATAGCCTTGGAAAACACTATTTTGAAATTTTGGATTTAGACCGGATTTTTTGCATTATAAATCCCGGACACAGTCTCTAGATAGTAATTTTGCAGTTTTCGAATTTTCGAAAATTTTGACATTTTTTGGAAAAACATTAAAACCTAGGAAAACTCAATTTTGAAATTTTCGATTTAGACCGGATTTTTTGCATTATAAATCCCGGACAAACCCTGTAGATAGTTTTTTGCAGTTTTTGAAATTTCGAAAATTTTGACTTTTTATAAAACCACCAAGACTATATATAGCCTTGGAAAACTCAATTTTGAAATTTTCGATTTAGACCGGATTTTTTGCATTATAAATCCCGGACAGTCTCTAGATAGTAATTTTGCACTTTTTTAATTTTCGAAAATTTTGACATTTTTTGGAAAAACATTAAGAATATAGCCTTTGAAAACTCAATTTTGAAATTTTGGTTTTAGACCGAATTTTTTGCATTCCAAATCCCGGACACACGCTCTAGATAGTATTTTTGCAGTTTTTGAAATTTCGAAAATTTTGACATTTTTGGAAAACCACCAAGACTATAGCCTTAGAAATCTCAATTTTGAAATTTTGGATTTAGACCGGATTTTTTGCATTATGAATCCCGGACACACCCTCTAGATAGTATTTTTGTAGTTTTTGAAATTTCGAAAATTTTGACATTTTTTGCAAAAACATTAAGACTATAACCTTGGAAAACTCAATTTTGAAATTTTCGATTTAGACCAGTTTTTTTGCATTATAAATCCCGGTCACAGACCCTAGATAGTAATTTTGCAGTTTTTGAAATTTCGAAAATTTTGACATTTTTTCGAAAACTATTATTATAACCTTGGAAAACTCAATTTTGAAATTTTCGATTTAGACCGGATTTTTTGTATTATAAATCCCGGACACACCCTCTAGATAGCATTTTTGCAGTTTTTGAAATTTCGAAAATTTTGACATATTTTGGAAAACCACCAAGACTATAGCCTTGGAAAACTCAATTTTGAAATTTCGAAATTTTCGATTTAGAATGAAATTGTGGCAGGGGAAACAAGAGAAACGCCCGAGAAAAACCTGCCTAAGCTCCATTTCCTCCACCACGAGACCCACATGGAGTGACCGAGACGCAATCTCGAGACCCCAGTTGTGAGAGGTGAGTGTCTAACCACTTGCGCCATGGAGCCACCACTTAATACATCTGAATGAAGGACAAATTATATTTGAACAGAAAAAGATATGCTCAGACTGGGGTTTGAACCCAGAACCTTTGACTTTCCATGCCAATGCTCTATCAACTGATTGCTCAGATAGCTCAGTTTGTAGAGCATTGGCATGGAAAGCCAAAGGTCCTGGCTTCAAACCCCAGTCTGAGCATATATTTTTCTTTTCAAATATATCATAAATTAATTACAGGAAATAATATTATAAGGTTTTCAAGTTAATAACTAATTTTTTTTCTTGTAAGCCCATGTTTCCCTTAACAGAGATTTAGGCGCTCTCCCCCTACAGGGAAGAATTTGAACCATACTAATTTAGTTACACTTGTTTCCTTATAGCTGTCATAGGAGTGGCCCATTGTCAGCATTCTGCCTCATACTGACATCTAGGAAACCATGCTAGTACTAGGACGGGAAAATTTGGTAAATTTTGCTTAGAGGTCTTTTCATTCTGGCTTAAGGATCTTTTATGAGCCTGAAAATCTTCAGACTCGGGACCCACGGCTTAAAGTCTCTCCCGGAGGACTCGCTCCTTGGATTTTTCCATCCTAAAAAAATCCATAGACTCCAGCCAAGTTTGAACCCGTGCCCCTCGGGACCAGAGGCAAGGAGCATAACCACTAGTCCACCGCGGCCGACTAATATGTAACTAAAACTCATTAGTAGAGTCCGGATGTTTAGGCACTTAAACAATTCAAAATAGGCAGGCAAAAAGGCACTAAAAATCATTAATATAGGCACTAAAAATTCAAAATAGGCTCTTAAAAATGGACCAACATAAATTTTTACAGCCTTACGTAAAGAATGTAAAATATGCTATCAATAGCATACGAAGATATCAGAGATGATTTTGGAACTTGTTTTGCTTTTGTACAAAGAACATACTTATGTTTTGCAGTGTGTACGTGCTGCGAAACGTGACACTTCTTCGCGCAATTCACTGAAATTGTACGCACTTTGCAAAACAATATTGAACCGTCACTTGAGAATACTTCTGCACCAAATTCTTTCACGAAATTGGTCAGTTTGTCTTTTATTCTTGTCCATTCTTTAGGCATCGTAAAACAACTGTTCCAAAGGTAAAAACAATAAGCCACATACACTTGTCGGACCATTTAGTCTTTAAAGCACCTGTCTGTGAACGAGGACTACAGACTGAATTCAGTGTTACCAACATCAAAAATGATATTGCCAGTCGCTTAAAGGTTTCAGCACCGGGTGTAAGGCAGAAAAAGAAAGCTTGAGCCATCTACCTCTTTGTCACTCAGTAATGTTTGTATTGAAAAGAAGTGAATCTGTACTATAGAACTTTCTCCAAGCCTTTGAGTCAGAGCATAATACAATGGGACATAGCTTATGGCTATTTCGTTAAAACAGGAGTGCAAGAGGTGGAAAATATAATAGCCAGTATTTGTTATTTCGCCTAACAGGAGTGCATTGAGGGGGAAGTTTGTCCATTCAATTAATTTTATTGAAATGCTAAGTTAATTTCAAGAAAAAGTGGTAAATAGGCACTTATAGGTATTTTAAGCTGAAATAGGCATTTATAGGCAAAATGAACTTCAAAGAAAACAACTCTAGGGTCGTCAGTATGAACTTATATAAAGTCACTTTTACAATATCTATAATAAATAACTGTAGACATTTTCCCTAACATCCGGTCTCTACTCATTAGTTATTACTTTATAACACCTACTCAGTGACAGAACATCAGCATATAAAGTTAAAGGTCCTGGGTTCAAACCCCAGTCTAAGCATATATTTTTCTCTTCAAATATAGAGATCTGCAATTACTTATATTTGTATGTAACAAAATTTTAAAGGATTGTTCTACAAAATTAGTTTTTACTTGAATAATGTGTTATTTTTTAAGGCTAAACTTTAGAGAGTGACTATGATTTTCCATACAACATTCTCATGCCACTGTTGCACTACATACTTTCACCACACTTCGTACTATATTAAACATATTTTACAATAATTAAATATTCATTTATATATGTAAATTGTGCTACTGGTCTCTCAATGAAGTTCTACAGAATCGCAGTGTGTATGCATAAATGCTTAATATAACTTCCACTAGATGGCAGGCAATATCTGGGAAATCAGTGTAACCAACATTCACAATTAATTCCAAACCATCTATCTACTATGGTGTAACAGCCCAATATTGAGCCTGAGCCTCTCGTTTGTTAGGAGTTACTAGAAGAAGTTAATTTTAGTTACACTTATTTTCCTAGAGATGTCACGAATGGTATGCAGTCAACATACCGACCCAATGAGACATTTAATAGACAACTAAGGTATTAATGTTTTATTTTAGGAAGTAATATTTTGAGGTTCTTTTAATTAAATTACTCTGAGTCTTTCAATGTTCATATTATTCGTTTTTAAACATCTTAATGATGGAGAAATTACATTTGAAAAGAAAAATATACTTTAAAAATCACTCAAGCGGTCACAAATTTCTACTTATTTAACTTTCACAGGGAAAGAACACTATGAGGTTTAATTTAATAATTAAATTAATGTTTTTATTACCTCACCTCATATCCTTTTTCTTCTATACTGCAGTTTCGGAGCTTATTCCCATCGTCAGTAGTCTCTGGTCGACCGGTGTTATGTTGTTTCTTGGCGGTTTCCTTCTTACTTCTATGTAGAAGATAGAAGTAAGAAGGAAACCGCCAAGAAACGACATAACACTTCTATGTAGAAGATAGAAGTAAGAAGGAAACCGCCAAGAAACGACATAACACCGGTCGACCAGAGGCTACTGACGATGGAGATAAGCTCCGAAACTGCAGTATAGAAGAAAAAGGATATGAGGTGAGGTAATAAAAACATTAATTTAATTATTAACAAATTTCTATGTTTCACAACAAAATTCAGTATATCCTATTAAAATATACCAAGGTAGATAGGTATCCAAAAATGAGCAAAATCCGACAATTAGAAGTGGAGATTTATCTCAAATCTAAAATTCAAACTCATTAGCAACTGCCACGTTTGGTTCAAATAAGTATATACCATACAATTTAAATCTTTCATATTTCATTTATTTAGGCATAGCAACGCACGTCGGGTATTAGCTAGTGTATGTATATATACATATATACTGCCACCTGGTGAAGGTTACATTAAGCATTTGAGCATGCGCACTGTGATTCTGTAGAACTTAGTAGAATTCATTGAGTAGGTGAGAGTCAATTACTAAAGTTATTCCACTTTTAAACCTCTAAAAATATCAAGTAACCAGCTCTTTTTCACTTTTATCATCAAAATACATATCAAGGACTATAAAAATGTGTAACTCAAAATCCAGCAAGTGGTCCCCCCTCATAGACACATTTAACAAATTCTGCCTCAATAAATAAGATGAGTCAGTTGTCATCTTAATTCACAGTAGTCGATTTCTTTTAGGACGTTTTCAATACAAATCTTCTGTTAATTTATCTTCAGTTTGTCCACACTGATGATTTTTATGTTTTCGGCCCTGGATGTCGACTCCTACTCCTTCTTTCTCTGGTCCAAAGAACTTGCATATCAAATCTCTCTCCCCGGGAATTTCAAAATTCATGATTCTATTCTTGTTCTTCTGAATGTATATCATCATCCGTCACGAATTAGGTCTTTGTAAACCTGTTTCGGCATCATCTAGCAGTCTTTTAAGAGGTCTTTCTCTTCATTGAAGTACTTTGGGTTTATATTGCACCATCATTTTTGGGATTCTTGAATTATCCACTTTTTTACATGGTCTACCCATTAATAATGAGCAGAGAACATGTTTTTAACGACTCACCTCATATAATTTCAAATTTCTTTGATACCCGGCAGTTTCAGACAATATCTTGTCCCCCTTCAGTCTGAGGGACAAGATATTGTCTGAAATCGCCGGTATCAAAGAAATTTGAAATTATATGAGGTGAGTCGTTAAAAATATGTTCTCTACTCACTATTAATGATATAACCTCATAATGTTTAGTTTCCCAATATTAATTTAAATATGGTCTACCCAGTTTAATTTATATCTGTTGAGTTTTTCTTCTACTGATTCTACTTCTAATTGTTCTAAAATTTCTTCATTCTTTTTTTTTATCTAAAAGAGTGTATCCTGCTGTCCTAAGAAATTTCTGTTGCTTTGATTATTCTCCCATCTCTCTTTCTTAATGTCCAAATCTCACTTCCATATAAAAGGGAGAGTAATGTTAAAGTATTATATATTTTTATTCTTGTGAATTTTTGTATTAATTTAGCTTTTAATTTATTATTTATTTTTCTTAAGATTTGTGTAAATTTAGTGATTTTCTTGCTCACATCCTTTTCATTTTGATAAGATATTTCACAACCTAAATAGTTGAAAATGTTGTACTTGTTCTAGGCATTGGTTATTGGGTATTATCTTACTTCTGATTGGATCTCTGGATGTAGATCTTCTCCCAAAATATTAAAACAGACAATATTTGAGTTGTATTTTTTAACATTCTTACCTCATATGTTTATTTTGTTGCACAATCGTTTCAAAGCTATTGCTCCATTGGGACAAGCTGAAGAGGGAGCAATAGCTTTGAAACGATCATCCAACAAAATAAACATATGAGGTAAGAATGTTAAAAAATACAAACTCAAATATTAAATTAAACCTCATAATAAAACTTCCTAATGATATAAAAAAGGGGGGGGGAAACAGAAAATACTACAGAAACTCACCATTTGGGAGAAAATCTACATCCAGAAGAACAAGGATAGAATCATGAATTTTTAAATTCCTGGGAGAGAGATTTAATATGCAAGTTCTTTGGACCACAAAAAGAGGGAGCAGGAGTCAACATCCAGTGCCGACAAGCTAAAGATTCATCAGTCTGTATAAGCTGACAATAGAACAAGGATGCTGCTCTCAAACATGTCTTACAAGTATAAACTAATATGTTGAGAAGAACCAGAAGTTTCAACATAAGATAAAATGAGCATTTCAATGATTTCATAAAAAATGGAGGCAAATCAAGTTTTGCTAAGCATTTAGGTAAACTTTTATCACTCATTTCATATTATTCTTACTTTTTTTAGTTTTTGTTTTATGAGGTGAGTGATAACTAGAGTCCGGATGTTAGGCACTTGAAAAATTCAAAATAGGCAGGCAAAAATGCACTAAAAATTATTAATATAGGCACTAAAAAATTCAAAATAGGCTCTTACAAAAAAAAATGGGCTACAACATAATTTTTTTACAGTCTTACGTTAAGAATATAAACATATGCTATCAATAGCATGCCAAGATATCAGAGATGCTTTTGGAATTTGTTTTACCTTTTTACAAAGAGCAGAACCCTCTTGTCACTCAGCAATGTTTGTATGGAAAAGAAGCAAAGAACTTTTCTCCAAGCCTTAGAGCCGGAGCATAATACAGTGAGACATAGCTTAGGGCTATTTCGCTTAACGGGAATGCATGAGGTGGAAAAATACAATATTTACCTAACTGGATGCATTGAGAGGGAAACTATCTACCTGCCAGGTTATTGGATTATTGTCACCCTTATCCTAAAATATTCTAAGGGAATTTATAAAAAGAACACTTGAAAACTTCTACGAATGAATATATGTGCCATGAAGTTTGTCCATTTCAATTGATTTCATTGAAATACTGAGTTAATTTCCAGAAAAAATGCAAATAGGCATTATAAGCTAAAATAGGCATTTATAGGCAAAACAAACTTCATGGAAAACAACTCTAGGGTTGTTGGTATGAACTTATATGAAGTCACTTTTACAATATCTATAATACATAACTATAGGCATTTTCCGTAACATCCGGTCTCTAGTGATAACAGTTTATCTAAATAAATGTACCTCATAGTGTGAATTCCTAAAGAAAGTAATATGCTAAGCATGTTACAAAAACAGGTCATCAATTCAACACAATAGAAAACACCCTCTAAATAATACATAGAGAAAATGATAACCGGAAGATAAATATCTTAGAGGAAATAAATATACTGAAGGAAACAAGGAAAGATAACCTGTTCCTACCAGATCAACACATCATACAACACGCTCGTTAAACACAGTCAGTACCCAACAGAACAGTTATGAAAATGGAAGCAGTTTCAAAAGACCTAGCTGATTATATTAAACAAATTTAACTGGTTGAGGATGACCGCCACCACAGGTACAACTTTTATTATATTTTATATTTGAAGAGAAAAATATATGCTCAGACCAGAGTTTAAACCCAGGATCTTTCGCTTTCTATGCAAATGTTCTACCAACTTAGCTACCTGAGCACTCCAATCTAAACATTAATTTTTCTATATTTAAATTAATATTGGGAAGTAAACATTATGAGGTTATATCATTAATAGTGAGTGGAGAACATATTTTTAACGACTCACCTTATATAATTTCAAATTTCTTTGATACCGGCAGTTTTTCAGACAATATCTTGTCCCTTCCATGACTGAAGAGGGACAAGATATTGTCTGAAACTGCCGGTATCAAAGAAATTTGAAATTATATGAGGTGAGTCGTTAAAAATATGTTCTCCACTCACTATTAATTAATTTTTCTCTTAAATACATTGTTAATTCCCAAGTGCCAAATGCTACGAACCATTGCTCATTCATTCAAATGACGGCTTCTTTATTAAGAAGACCTTTATTGGAAATTTTACATTATATTATAAAGCCAGTATGGCCTCTTTCAATATTTTTATTATTCATTTAATACATCTCAATGAAGGATAATTCTTTCTAAACATTTAATATGATGTAAGATGAAAAAAGACTCAACTTATTTATTAAGGTAAGGCACTGTTATTCACTTGCTAGTTGTTTTGTTTCATTGGGAGTACACCTGCATGCGGGTAGGAGGAGGAGCCGTAGTTTTACATCTAGTGAGTATCTTTTAAGAGCCCTGCTTCAAAATGATGTGTAATCGATCCTTTTCACTTTTATTATCAAAAATACATATCGAGGATTACAAAAATGTATAACTCAAAACCCACCAAGTGGCCCTTCCTATGAGCACGAGTACATTAACAAATTCTGCCTTAACTCTCACGTCTTGGAATGAATTCACAAAGATGCATCTAAATCTAATGAACTGTTTGCGTCAGATACAAGTGATATGTGAACTGGATCTAATAAATTACTTCACTATTGCAAATTTAAATAGCATTGAAAGACACAACAAACTATCCACAAGTTCTAGACCACAGTGGATAAACAAACTATGTCACAAAATTACAAAAACTGACAATTTTTGGTGATTCTTGTTATGATCACCTGCATTGTTTTTTTTTTTCACTCGCCTCATACTTCATAACTCCTCATGAAATACCATTTTTAGACCTTAAATTGATTAGGAATGAGGAAAAAAAGAAAATAGAATTTGGAATCTACAGAAAAGAAACTCACATTGACAATTATATAAAAGCTACTGGATTTAACCATTTTCACACAAACAGGCAGTATTTAATAGTTTAACACACAGACTTGTGAATGTCCCCATGAGCAAAGAAAATTACAATAAAGAAAAGAACACATCATAAAAATTGTGAAGGATAATGGTTTTCAAGAGAAGATGATACACAAGAAAATAAATAAATTTAAAGAACAAAAAATGATTAATGAAAGTACTCTTCAGGCAGATAAAAATATTGGTAAAAAATTCAAGAAGTTCACATACCATCCTTTAGTATTTGACAAGTTTCAAAAATTTTCAACAAATTCAACATTAAATTAGCACCGAAAATGATTACAGCTTAGGTAATTTAATAAAAACCAACAAAAATGAAAAGATTGAAGACAGCAAAAAATCGGGAATTTATCAAATTAATTGTAAAGATTGTGAAAAGATATACATAGGAAAAACAAAAAGGAATCTAAATACAAGATTAAAGGAACACCTCAGAAATGTTAAAAATGGAGAAACCGAAAAATCTGCACATGCCTGGTCAGAAAAACATAGAATAGAAACCAAAACAAAATTACTTAAACAATTGGAAAAACCGAAGGAACTCACAATTTGGGAAAAAATTTACATATGCAAGAATGAAAATACAACTATGAATTTTGAAATACCCGGTTATAAGGAGAGAGGACTGATTTGGAAGTTCGTCGGTCAGCCATCAGATGGCGCGGAGGTCAGTCTGCAGGATAGAAGGCAACTGGACGTCAGTTGTGAACGTGACACAGTATTGAGAATGTCACAAATGATGTGACGAAACCCTGGGTTTGTGAGGAGTTATGAAGTATGAGGTGAGTGAAAGAAAAAATAAACAATATTAAAAAACCTCATAGTGTTATTTCCTATCTATATAACTTAATCACCTGCATTACTTTCAAGAAAAAAAAAAAGCATAGAAAATATGTTATAAGAATAACAACCTGAATATTATGTGTGTTTTCTTATGCCACCCATTGATCTTTATATGCTTAGTGTTCCATACTGGGCACATACAGTCCAGTTCTGGTAACTGTAGCCATCTTGGTGAATCCTAAGGCACGTGGCAGGAGGTAACATTGCCAAGTGGGGGAGGGAAGTAGTAGTCATGTAAAAAACATTTTCTTATTAATGATAATAATAAAATTGGGAATTTTTACATTATTAGGTTTTCTTAATACGAATCAAATGCATCATGAATTCTCCTTACCTCATACATATGTTTTTTTTAACACAGAACTGCAGTAAAAGTAAAGTGATCCCACAACAGGCCCGGAGGCCCTTGGGGTAGTAGGAGGTTAAGGCTCCCGCTTTTTCTAGACAATCGGCACTTTATGTCAGCCGGGTTGTCAGCCCTGCGTGACGGCCGTCTTTACCCCCGGAACTAGCTTCTGGTACTCATTTCAGTTAGAGGCTGAGTCAACCCCAGGGTTTGGAAAATATTTTTTTTTCAGATACTGCAGTTCTGTGTTAAAAAACATAGATGTATGAGGTAAGAATAATCCACGATTCATTTGATTCTTATTAAAATAAATTGTTATAAAAACAACACTATTCTATAATGAACACTCCAAACATATGAGAAGACATAGTATAACTAACACAGAACTAGTAGATAAAAAAAAATTCAAAGTATAGTAACTATTATGTTTTCAAAACTGAGTGTAGTTACTAGCAGTACCTGCAAACTCACCCTCCCCCTCTTACCGCACCATACAACATAGACCTCTCAAATGCAGCTATAGAAGCCAGAACTGGACTATAGATAGCATAAATTTGGTTACAGAAACCAGAACTGAACTATAGATAGCATTAATGTGGTTTATTTTCAATTTATTCACCACTTCAGCAGACCACTTTACATAGAGGATGTATTTTCGTATTGTGTATAGAGAGGAATGTAGGATGATTGTACGTTTGTGTTAATAAATAGTTAGATTTTTACGACTCACATCATAATTGTAGATTTTTTAAGACTATAGTTTCGATATGCTACGTATCATTATTAATTCTGTGTAATAATTAATAACTAGTGGTCGCCCAGCAGTAGAAATTTGACCACAATTCATTAATTTTTTTAAGTTTGTCACATATATGTCATTATGCATTAATTTTCGATTTATTTTAAAAATACAAATGATAGGAAATATGTGGTACAGCTTGGTTAAGCCATATTTAAAAAAACAATAACATGTCATTTGATATTTGTATACTATTTAAATTTGCATTTAGCCTATTATTTATGTGTATTAAAAATATTAATTGTATTGTATTTATCACATATAATCGTTTATGTATATTGTAATTTAGGTGTAAAACAATTTTTTTTGTATTTTTTAAAACCTGGTTGAGTGGCAGACAAGGCCTTAAGGCCTTAACTCTGCCAGGTAAAATAGAGCTATTATTATTATGATTATTATTATTATTATTATATCCCTTCCTCTTTGTCTCACTCCAACCCATCAATGTTCTATGTTGAGACATAAAGGAAGTACGTGTGAATACGTAAATATATTTAAAAAAATATGTAATGAAATTACTGAAACAAAGATTAGACAGGGTTTAATTTAAATTAAAATAATAAAATGTACTCACTTTTTCTTAATCACTAATAATAAATAAGCGAGAATAAGTAATTCACATTGCTGCTGCACAATTTTATTTTTACAACAATGCACTTTCAGTATGAACATAAACAAATGAATGAGTAATACACAAAAATTCCTTTGAGACAATTAATTTTATTTTGTAGAATTTAAATTATTTGTAACACATATTATACATAAATTTATTTTTCTACGCTCCTCTATTTGAACTTTAATTATGCCAAATGTCACACTCCTCCATGCGTGCAATCTGCTTAAAAAGGGGTACAAAGTTTTTCCTTTATGTATTAATATATAGATGATATGTAGTATATTGAAATTATAGCCTTCAAGAAACCTATAATTATGAGGTGAGTTGTAAAAATCTACCTCAATTTATTAATTGAATCGCTGAGTTGAAAGGGGAAGAAACTCCACTGACTTCCAACAGCTAAAAAACATGTATGCGACACAGAAATTATGAATTCTTGCTATATTTCCATTCCATTTAAGAACAGGATGAATATTGTAATTGATCAAAAATTTATCAGAGCAAGCTGTAAAATTAAGTCGTTTTTAAAGGTTTTCTCAAAAGTAAGGTTCTTGGAGTTTCTTCCCTTTTTAACTCAGTGATTCAATTAAAATAAACCTGATGGTGTCACTTTCTTTAAATATTAAGGAAAATATGTTTGTATTTAATATTTGATTTTAGGAAGTGATATTTTGAGGTTATTTTAATTATATTATTTTTAGTCTGATCATCTTACCTCAATATTAACATTGATTTGTTCTTGAACATGTCTCAAAACAATTCTGTTTTATCGTCAGCTTGTCCAGAATTGTTTTGAAACATGTTCAAGAACAAATCAACATTAATATTGAGGTAAGATGATCAGACTAAAAATAATATAATATGTTTGTATGTTTGTGTAGTGTAAAGTATGTTGTATGAGGCATGATGATGAAGAGAAGAGAGATTTTGAAACATGGTGCTGGCACATAGCCTACTGCTGTCAAAAAGCACCAAGGGGGTCACCAGGCTTAACAACATCATCCAATGAATGAATTGCTATCAACAGCACCACAAGCCTTCTCAACATATGTAGAGTGCTCTAAAATTCCCCTTACAAATTTCTAGGACTTGTAGAGGGGACTGAGTTGATAGTATTAAGAATTGAAAACCATGTCCAGAAACTTACTGTTTCCATGTTACAGTCATTTGAAAACATGTTTTTAACACGACCACTTTTACACGTAATTTATTATGAGGCGTGACACAGTACATCACTTGTTTTACAATTCAACTCATTAATAGCCAAAGAAACAAATGGAAACTCAATCATGACTTGCATTAATCCATTGGCTGACACAGACGGCTCCCATCCGGCTGATCAAGTGAAGCCCATACTTACACAGATGGCTGTGATCCGGACTGAGCAGTTGTAGCTTCTTCTTAGTGTTTCTTTAGTTTTGTCAATAGATGGCATGACATGTAATCCGTTGGAAAGCTGAGAGGATGATCTATTCAATGGTGTACAACAAGATTGATTTCTCCTGATAGATCGCAAGTTATAAGCCATTGTTTTTTGGGGAAGCTAATTTTCTTAAAATTAAATGGTAAATATGGGTGCAACAATGGAGGAAAATATTAATAAGCCAATGGGTTAATAATCCCACGTAATACACCAATTTTTGCAGTTTTCAAAATTTCGAAAAAGTTGGCATTTTTTGGGGGGGAAAAAAAAAACACCAAGTCTTGGAATACTCGATAAGGAAATTTTCGATTTAGAAAAATCGCGAAGCTATTACTTGTTGAGACACGTGATATACGTTCAGGCAATGCTTGTTTTCAAACGGCTGTAGCACAGTAATGGCAAGTTTCCAGACATGGTTTCCAATTCTAATTATTATCAACTCAGTCCCCTCTACAAGTCCTAGAAGTTTGTAACGGGAATTTTAGAGGCGCAGAAGTTAGCAATTTAATGCAGGAATATGATCCACAATCAAGCTATTAAAAATTGTACACCACCACCTCTTCTATTACAATTAAAAGACATGATATGATGTAAGGTGATAAAGAATTTATTTTAAATTTTAAAATATACCTCATATTAACATTGTTCAATATTTCACAATTATTGTTTTTTGTTACATTGTATGTTTTTCCACATGTGGTCTCCAATGGTCTTATTGCTGTTGCAACGCACATGAACTTAGTTGGACGTGGTTAGGAGACTAGAATTAAAAAAGCGTTTTCTTGGCCGACGGCCAACTGTACTTTGTGGACTAGGCCACATGTTAAGGCACATAAATCAATACAATATTTCATAGAAAATAAAAAAGTACAAAATTTCTAAAAAAACTTCACATAGAGTGTTTCAAATTGATGTATATACTCTTTGAAACATTCCTTAGCAACAAATTGTGGTATAAATACAATGTTTTATTGTGTTATATTCCTTAAACTGATGGAGGAATATAAAAATTGAAGATTAAATATTAATGTAATTAAATGGTAAAGAGAACAATTTTTGCCTGAACCGGGAATCGAACCCCGAACCTTCAGCTTTCCGTGCTGATGCTCATAACCATTGAGCTAATTCAGGCTTCCCTCCCATCCAAGCATAAATCCTTCCTTTACCTATTACAATAATTTAGTTGTGTACTTTAATATACTTATTTCAATCATAGTAACAGCTTTAGCTTCCTAACATAACCTACAATTGAGGGTCTTTCCACTTTTCAGCGGTTGCCCTTTTACCAGCCGGCTGCTGGCCCTTCACATCCACATGTGTCAATCACAGAGGTAGATGATCAACAGCCAGTGTAGGGGTGACATGTGGTTAGCATGTCGAGTCCCCCAGCCGTTATAGCTGGATCCTCAACCTGGAGCCGCTACTTATTGTAGCTACCCAATTGCCTCACGATGCTGGGTGGGCACCGGTCCCATACTGGCCGAAATACCATGAGAAAATTTCTTCCCCATGGAGACTCGAACCAGCGCAAGTCCCGTAGCTCTGCGCCAAGGCTTCCTACCTTAACCGCTCAGCTACGGCGCGGGCACGCTTCCTAACATTAATTTATTAAATATTAATTTTAATAAAATAGGATATTTTATCATCTACACTGTCAATAGATTAATAGTTTGGAGATTGAAAATGAGAAAATCAATACCAGTAACAACTTAAAATATTTGGGATCAATAGTAAGAGTCAGAATGAATGATCAATTCTGAGATAAACAAAACAGTCAAGGAAAGGAAAACACTTGGAATGTTCCGAGTCATTTCTGTGGAGAAGAAACATTCTGAACAAAAATCAAAACCCGTTATCGTTTATGATCAAGAGTGTACTATTGTATGGTGCATAAACATGGTCATTAAGCAGAGCGCAGGCACATAAACTAACGGTGACAGAGATGGGCTCTTGGTGGAGATCTAGAAATTCAAGAGAGAAAATAAGGAATTAAAATTCAGCGGGAAACTTTTTGTTAAAACAACTCACCTCATAGGATTCATGCTTCCATGATACCGCGGTTTCAAACACGAATTTCATGAAGCATGAATCCTGATGAGGTGAATTGTTTAAACAAAATTTTCTCTGATGAATTTTAATGATTATATCCTAATAATGTTTGACTTTCCTAACATTAATTTAATATAAAATAAGGAATACTAAAATCCAGAGAAATAAGGGATGTTCAAAAAAGGTGTTATACAAGTTTTGAAAAAGAACAAACTGAAATGATTTGGTCATGTAAAGAGAATGTCAGAATGGATGGGATACCTAAGATGGTATTAAATTTATAAGTCGAGTGCAAACATAAGAAAGGGGAGACCAAAAGAACATTGGGTTCAAGGAGTGCATAGGCGTAATGGTGTCAAGAGGATTCAGACACAGAGTGATGCCAGAGAATAGTGATTTATGGATCATTAAAACTTCCAGATATGTTTCTATCTAGAAAACTCCTGTATTGTCGAAGAATTCCGAACTAGATGAAAAGAAAGCATTCCTTAAACTTCCTTTAGTCCGCACATGTTCAAAATGTCCACCTTCTGCTACCGTACACTCCCAACAAGACGTCGAACAAAGTGACATACCATCTGGAATGTTGCTAATAAAACATCATTGATGGCATGTTCAATCTGATCTCTCAGTTCCTCCAATGCTTGTTGTTTTGTGGTGTTTCCCAAAAGTAGAAGTCTAGAGGGGTTAAATCGGGAAGTCGAGATGGGAACTCTGTAGCACTTCCTCTTTCTCTGATTGGATGTGCAATCGAGTAAATTTCTCACATCGGTATGAAAGTGAGATGGGGCCCCATCTTGTTGGAAATAAACTTCATTTTCTTTGAACTTCAACAACATTCTCCAGTAACCAGTTACGTTCATCAAAGATAACTGCCATGTTTGTTTAAAACACATGATAACAATCAACCAGATGCTATGCTTTTCCAGTGCCTTCTAGATAATACACAACAAAAATTGTATTTCTGTCTCATTTCATTGCTAAGATATAACATTTCAAAAAGTGTAGACATCAATTTGAAACACTCTGTAGACAACACATTGTAAACTTTTCAATTCGTAATAAGGGTATTTATATATTTAAATATGGCTCTTAGTCATTCACACATCACACAATACCCACAATGTCATCTACGCTTATAAAACTCACAAGAAAACATACGAGGACTATCATTGCATACCATATTATATCCATCTACAGACAATGATCACGTTACACCATCCCTGGAACAATTGTCATGGCTTCGTCTTCAAGATCGTAGAACCATCCATTCCCTATGCCTACTCTATAACATATTACACACATCTTTACCTTATTATTTATCACACCGCTTCACTAAATCTCTGATACACATAACTTAGATACCCGATCCCTTGAGCACAGTGTCCTTTATATCCCTCCTCATTATACTACCTATTATTCGAAATCTTTTACAGTTTCTCTTGCTAGAACATGGAATTCACTACCACCCTATGTCAGAGACTGCCAAACTTTACCATCTTTCAGAAATAAATTGAAAATAAAATCACTAACAGAAACAACTCACTAATACTACTTTTTAAGAATTAATAATGCGTTTTTGCATTATTTAATAAAAATAGACTTAGGATTTGTTAATATATTTACCTACTATGCCTTGTATAAAAAGCGTAGATTAATTCATTGTAGTGTTTTTTTTTTCTCTTCTTTTTATGCATAGTAGATTCGAGCTGTTATTCCTTTTTTATTCATTGTATCATTAATTTAATTTTAATTGTATTTAGTTTCATTCTATTATTAGACATTAATTTCATTATTATTCAATATGACAGATAATGAATTGTTCAATAACTATTATTGTAACTTTTTTTTGTATTCATATGTAACA
Organism: Diploptera punctata; assembly: GCA_030220185.1. Lineage (NCBI taxonomy): Eukaryota > Metazoa > Arthropoda > Insecta > Blattodea > Blaberidae > Diploptera > Diploptera punctata. The sequence continues at coordinate 841,336 of JASPKZ010007671.1, read as the reverse complement.
TGTTTGTCCTGTCTAATATGACTACTATTGTAATTTTTTTGTATTCATGTGTAACATATGTTTGTCCTGTTTTATATGACTATTATTGTATTTTTTTTTGTATTCATATGTAACATATGCTTGTTCTGGTGAGTGGAAGAGAAGGCCACATGGCCTTAACTCCACCAGGCTAAATAAATAAATAAATAAAATAAAAATCAAGTTATTGGTCATTCCATGGTTGTGTGTGTACGTTATGTTAGCAGAATGACAACTAAATTAATAACTAATAAATAGTGAGTCATGAAATCTCACCTCAAACTCCGTGATCTTCAAACTAGGAACTGCAGTTTCAAGAGACCCGTTTTCAAGAAAACTACAAATATGAGGTGAGTCGTAAAAATTCTAACTCTATTTGAGAAAGTTCATTGAGCCAACGAATCTGGCTTACAGCTGACTACACCATCTGAAATTTAACCTAGGTACTACTTTGGTAACACAAAAATACTTTTTTTTTAATCACAATGAAGATTCATAGTGCTGCTTGCTATTTATTTTTTTTAATGAACAAAGTAAAAGAAAAAATGAAGTAATTTTATAATGAAAATACAATAGGAAGTAACATTATGAGGTTCTATTAAACAAGTAAGTTTGGTCTGCCTTCATCTTACCTCATAATTCATTGTTTCTTGTTAAGACATATGTTTCGAAGTTTCTTAGCTTCATCATCAGTTGGTACAGACTGATCTTTAAGTTGTCAGCTTTGGATCTCGACTCTTGCTCCCTCTTCTTGTGGTCCAAAAAACTAGCTTATTAAGTTTCTCTCCACAGAAATTTAAAAATTCATGATTTTAAATCTACATACAGAAAAATAAGGAGAGAATCGTGAAATTCATGAGAAGAGAAAATTAATAAAAGTTCTTTGGACCACAAAAAAAAAGGGAGTAGGAGTAGAGATCCAGGGCCAACAACTTGCCAACTGACAAAGCTAAGAAGCTTTGAAATACATGTCTTACAAGAAACAACAAATTATGAGGTAAGATGAAGGCAGACCATACTTATTTATTATAAATGTCACTTTTTGTTTACATCAGTTCAAAATACACATTACATTATTTAGCCAATATTGTATACTATCCCATCCAGTTTTTTTTTTTGCTTTTTTTGTTTTTGATTTTTTTAGCTCATTTTCCCATAATTTACATCACTTTCCTTCTGGTCTCTTGAAAAGTGTAAAAGAGGGATAATAATATATTTTATTTTCTAGTATAGGTGGGGGGGCATTGTGACATGGAATGATCATTTATACAACAAAAGAAAAATAAAAGGTATCTGTCTGACCCAAAATTTAAACTAAAGACCTCCAACTTTATGTGCCGGTGTTCTCACCACTTGAACTACATTGGCAATCCACAAGATGGACACAAATTTTTCCCTCTTTGAAATCCCTTCTGTTCACATTAACCCATTCGCCTCAGAAGACAAGGCTGTCAAATGGCCTTCAACTCACAAGATAAGGTACTCTCGCTTACCTCTGCCTGTTATATATTTTGTAATATTATGTACATCTCTTGGCAGGGTAATCTTCTGTTAACATTTATGAATAGCAGAGGAATATGTTTTGGTTTTCATCCTTATTGTGATCTTAAGTACCGTTATCTATTGTTCATTTTGAATGTCGGAAAAGAGACAATATAATTTACAGTAACTTAAATTTGTTTTCTGGGGAAATACATTGTGCATTTACATCTAAAGTGAATGGGTTAAAATAAAATCTACATTGACCCAGAGACACAAATGTGGTCATGGAAGATGGAGTCTTCTAGTTAAAAAAAGACCACATTGACCGGGGAGTCTCATGAATAGTCATTAAATAATTTTTTTTTAGTGGCTCTCATAGTTTTTGGTAAAATTTAACTTTTTAGACAATAAGGTTTGCAATGAAGTTCCTCGAATGCACTTTACTAAATAATAAACTAGCTATTTAATGTTAATAGCTACCCCTAAGCTTTGCACAATGATACAACCATCACCCTGCAGAATATACACAAGTCTTGTTGTACTTAAAAAGTGTCGCTATCGTCGATGTCGGTTTATGTCAGACTTCCTGATAAACTAACTTTGTGCTCTGATAACTGTTTTCCGCTGGATGAAGGTGGTGTCAGGGGGGCAGCTGACTGGTGTCGTGGAGACTCTGGAGTTTCACTGCACGTAGCTGTTTCACTTAGTCGTGCTTTTGCCTTGTCCTGAAACAATTTATAGTTTCTGTTGATTACATTTGAAGAGAAAAATATGTCATGAAAATAGCTGAAGATGAGAATGGTGTTCCCGATACTGCAGTTTGTAGCAAATATGATGGATATACATAAACTAAAATAAAACTCTAATATACATAAACCTAAAACTAAAATGTTCCAAAAATATAATAAAAGTATACCATAAGATAAACATGTCTTATAATAGATCATTAGAATCAGAATATTACAAGGATTAAGGAAATCATATCAAAATTTTTATTAAAATTAAATTAATAAATGAATAATCAAAATATATTATTAATATCATTATAAACGACATATGTGGAAAAGAAGAAATATATCCAGGTAAAATTCCATTACATGTCCAGAATAAAGAAGTATTGTTAAAATGCTACCTGATCTTACAGGTAAGAAGAGACATTCATCCCCCCTTTAGAAAAGATATGACAATTTGCAAAATTGAAAGAAACTGAAAAGAGTTATCTATTAACAATATCAAAAAGCAATTAACCCAGTTCTGAGAAACTGTAATTCTTCTTCTTCTTCCTTCCAAGTATTAGGCCAAGGCCTGTTACGATCCTATAGAAAATTTTCCCTCCAGTGTTTGCGGGAAATTCTCCTATATGACTTGAAAGCATAATAATAGTTCCTTCGATTGGTTGCTGGCCAAAGGAAGGCAAGACCAGTGATGGGGCTGCCATCTTATAGCCTCTGGTCAGGCTTTTCTGGAGAAGAAAAGAAAATAAAGGAAAGAAGAAATGTAAGAAAGGAAAGACTCCCTAGCCCTCGGATGCCCTAATAGCGTCGGTGTCAAAAAAAACAAGAGTTAACCAAGAGAGGTTAGATAGTAAAGTTAAAAGAGTGCAAAACACAAGTAAGTGGAAGAAATGTTTTGCTCAGCTTGGGCACCTTGTGGTCGCCATCCACATATCCCCTAGATGAGGACCCCTGAGGGTAGAAACTGTAATTAACGCTACTAGCCAGCAATAAGGATTACATTTACACATTAAAGAACCACAGGAGTAAATTATTAAGGTATACATAGCGGTAAATCAATGGTAAAGAGAAAAATTTCTGCCTGAACCGGGAATCGAACCCCGAACCTTTAGCTTTCCATGCTAATGTTCAGACCACTGAGCTAATCCAGGCTTCATTCCCATCCAAGCAGAAATCCTTCCTTTACCTTACTCTACTGGTCCTACATTCAATTGCAATGAATCATCATTCACAAATACACAATGAATGGCTTCTACCTGAAGAAGACATGAAGGGACTCCACATAGCTATAGCATTATTTATTAAATTAATATTGAGAAGCTAAAGCTATTACTATGATAGAAATAAGTAAATTAATGAACACAATTAAATTATTGTAAATCAATGGTAAAGAGTGGGAATGAAGCCTGGATTAGCTCAGTGGTCTGAGCATTAGCACGGAAAGCTAAAGATTCGGGGTTCGATTCCCGGTTCAGGCAGAAATTTTTCTCTTTACCATTGATTTACAATAATTTAATTGTGTTCATTAATTTACTTATTTCTATCATAGTAATAGCTTTAGCTTCTCAATATTAATTTAATACATAGCGGTGTTGACAGTTACATTTCAGGAACTCCAAGGGCGTAAACGCCCCTCTAAAGAAACAAATGACTAGCGAATAAGATTTATTGTAACATATGTATATTCAAATTGTATCGAGTGGAATCGAAAGAAGTGGGAGGAGCTATCATCTTTTTAAGCTAGAACATATATCAAAATTGCCTCACTCTCGGTCACTCTGTGTTCAGTGTTAAAACATCATAGATCTACAGACCACAATCTCCAATCCAGTTAAAATTTTAATTCGTCCGAGAACTCATTAAATTTAAAGTTATCTACGACTTTATAAAGATTTAGTCCGTTAAAACATTTGGACTTTGAAAATATTTTATTCAAGCACGTGGACCTCAAATAACTCCACTCTTAGATAAAACTTTATAATTATATTATCAAAAGTGCATCTCTTCGTAAATAGTTTTGGATTTGTTGAAATTTAATGGAAAATTTGTACAGTGTTCTTTTCCTTATAAAAAAGTTCACAACCCTGAGACGTCTTGCCTACCACTGAGAACCATAGCAAGTTCTGTGTTAAAAAATATAGATGTATGAGGTAAGATTCTTATTATGAAAACCTCACAATGTAAAAATTCCCAACTTTATTATATGAAAGGAAAATATATACTCAGAAAGGGTTTGAACCAGGACCTTTCACTTTCTATGCGAATGCTCTACCTACTAAGCTACCTGAGCACTCCAATCTAAACTCAAATTTTTCTCTTATACACTGTAAATTCCCGAGCACGAAATTATATGAGCCATTGTTCAATCATGCAAATGGTGGCTTCTTTATTAAGAAGACATTTATTGGAAAATTTACATTATATTATAAAGCCAGAATGGCCTCTTTCGATGTTCTTATTATTCATTTAATATATCTCAATGAAGGATAAATTATATTTGAAGAGATAAATATAAACTCAGACTGGGGTTCGAACTCAGGACCTTTTGCTTTCCATTGTGAATGCTCTACTCACTTAGTTACCTGAGCACTGGAATCTAAAAGTAAAATTTTCTCTTATACATTGTTAATTCCCAGGCACCAAATGCTATGACATTTGTCGTATAGATGAGGAAAAAACAGAAAAAAAACATCATCCAGGAAGCTTGTCCTAACCGGGAATCGAACCCGGGCCCGCAACGTGACAAGGCAGTATGCTACCTCGAGCCCACAGTAGTGGTAGTTGTTCAATATTTTGTTTATATTTCAGTATATTCTGTTTTAAATTAAATTAATATTGAGAAGCTAAAGCTATTACTATGACAGAAATAAGTAAATTAATGAACACAATAAAATTATTGTAAATCAATGGCAAAGAGAAATTTTTTTTTTGGGTTCGATTCCCAGTTCAGGCAAAAATGTTTCTCTTTACCATTGATTTACAATAATTTAATTGTGTTCATTAATTTACTTATTTCTATCATAATAATAGATTTAGCTTCTCAATATTAATTTAATAAATAACACTGGGGAACAGTGATTTTGGTGCCTTAATGTTTTCACCTATTTATGGGTATATTTGGGTCACTGATTCCAAAGATGATTTCAGTTTCGTCCTATCAGCTCTAGTTTTTGAGATAGAGTTTATTCAAATTATATACCAGTTCAAAAATACTGGTCCACATATACAACTATATTACTCGCATACAATTAAATACAAAAGAACAAATACTTTCTTTTTCATGAAACAACTGTATCTATATAACTACCATAATTTATTTACACATTAGTCTCGTTAGAATCATTAATTTCCTCCATCAGGTCGCAGAATCCCCGTTTCTGTGATTTCCTCCGATGCAATGATCTTGGACATTCTCGGTGGATGCTCCAACAGTAGTCCGCCATCATATGTATATCCCACCGTCCACGATACCTTTCTTCCATTGTACTTAATTCCTGGTGAAAACGCTCACCCTGTTCCTCACTTACATCTCCAAGATTGTCTGGAAATCGATCCAATGACTGTGTAGGTAGTGTAATTTGATGCTCATGTTACAACCTAGTGCACAAAAAGCAGTGAGCATATTCTCCACTAGTTCATCACTATTAGGAGACTTATAGTTTCCAAGGAAATTCTTCACTACCATACAGAACGAAGACCATGCGGCTGCTTCAGTATCATTCATTGAGTCTTGAAATTGATGGTCATTAATAAGTTGGCGGATTTGTGGTCCATCCAATATACCTGCTTTTATTTTTTCCTTACTCAGTGCAGGAAATTTTGTACATATGTAGCCAAAACATGTTCCATCTCTATTCAACGCCTTGATGAACTGTTTCATTAAACCAAGTTTAATATGCAGTGGTGGCAAGATGATGTTGTTTCTGTCAACCAAAGGTTCTGCAACGATGTTTTTTTCTCCAACGGTCATGCTTTCTCTAAGAGGCCAATGCCTTCTCACCCAATGTTGATCTTTGGCTCTAGAGTCCCATAAACATATAAAGCATGGGTATTTGGTGTACCCACCTTGTTGTCCTAGAAGAAAATTCACCATCTTGAGATCGACACACATTACCCATTGGTGATCACGGTAAGAGATCTTCTCTAGCACTGTAGCTATTGTATGTTGATTTTCACGCATAGAAACTGAGTGACCAATTGGGATTGACCTGTATATGTTCCCATTATGCAAAAGAACACATTTTAGGCTGCGTTTGGAGCTATCTATAAATAACCGCCATTCACTTGGTGTGTATTTTCTTACACCCAGCTTCATTAACAGTCCTTCAACATTCATACAAAAAACAAATTGATTTTCTACTGTGAAGAATGGCAGGAAGTCTGTTTCTCTTTTGCGATAGACTGTGACCTTTGTTCCCGGTAACAGACATTGTTTCTCTGCCAGCCTGGAAGCTAACAACTCAGATGACTTCTTTGGAAGACTTAGATCCCTTATGAGGTCGTTCAGTTCCGCTTGACTAAACCGGATGAAACTGATGAAGGTCCTGGGAAATCGCTGTCATTTCCCTCAGATATGCTTTCAGTTGAATCATCCTCTTCTTCTGGTGACTCTGGAAGACTGGTAAAAAAAATTGGAACAGGTATCTCCTCTGAATGTGGAACAGGGCGTCTTGCGGAGCGTAGATTGGGATATACCATCTATTCCGGTTTTTGCTATTGATGCCCTTTACATTGACTGAACAAAAATAGCAGTCATCACTATGGTTAATTTGTTCTCGCCAGATCATTGGTTCCCAAATTTCAAGCATTTCCGTTTCCCATTTGTCCATTGTCGTAGATGCTCTGTGCACGTTTTACATACAATGTGAGGTGCCCAAGGCTTATCTTGATCTCCCAGTTGTACTTTGAAATAGGCCAAATAAGCTCTTCTTACAAAGTCAGTTATAGGTTTTCTTTGTTGAGTGAATGTGTACTCCCCACAGATGAAACAAAACACATCAGGATTATTCACACATTTTCTTCGTGTTGAAGCCATGTCAGTCTAGAAAAAGGATAAACAATTGTCAAATTAGTAAAATTACATATGCAAACGGCAACAACAACATGAATATAACTTGGATTAAATCAATTAGTATTATGCAAACAATCGATTTACAATGGTGGTACATAAGAGCAGTATCATCAATATCTTGCAAACTAGAGCTGCTGCAACAAAATGGATGACATTTTTGGAATCAGCAGTGCCGAAATACCCAGAATCAGGTGAAAAATTTCAGGCACCAAGAAAAAAATATTTTTTTGTTCCCCAGTGTAATGCTATAGCTGTGTGGAGTCCCTTCATGTCTTCTTCAGGTAGAAGCCATTCATTGTATATTTGTGAATGATGATTCATTGCAATTGAATGTGGAACCAGTAGAGTAAGGTAAAGGAAGGATTTATGCTTGGATGGGAATGAAACCTGGATTAGCTCAGTTGACAGAGCATTAGCACGGAAAGCTAAAGGTTCAGGGTTCAATTCCCGGTTCAGGCAAAAATATTTCTCTTTACCATTGACTTACAATATTCTGTTTTGTTCTTTTTTTTTCAGTGAAATATTGTGCTCATTTTTCATCTATTTTCCTTCTACAAAATCCTTCAACAAGTCTCAATGAACTGTCACTTCCAGCCAGGTGACAGATGCATGTTGGTAGTGTAGCTCTCTGTACTTACCAACATCTGGAGATCAACGATGTGTGTCTGAATGTTATGTGAGTCGTCGAGAACAATGTGAGGTATTGACTTGATTAAACCACTGCTGCTGCTGCTATCTGTGGTAACAGATCCTTGCCTCACCGACGCAAGAACCATAGACTGCCCTTCTTCTCTAACCACACTTGCAAATGCAGACATCCACTCAACACACTTTGCTATGTCTCCCCACTGCAAACCTAAACACAACAAATTTCAATAATTAAGGTCCAGAGTGTGCAGCAAATTACATATATAAAATTCCCGACTATTTCCCGGTTTTTTCATGGCATCAAAGAATAATTCCTGAATTTTTTTTAACACTAAATTATATTAATTCTAATCCATCTGCAGTATGTACATACTGATTTTTCCCCAGGTTGTCGGCCCTGGACCTCGACTCCTGCTCCCTCTTTCTATGATTCAAAGAACTTGTTAATTAGGTTTCTCTCTCTGGGAATTTCAAAATTCATAATTCTGTCCTTGTTATTCTGTATGTATATTTTTTCCCTCATGGTGAGTTCTTTTAACCGCAGAAAGAGGTAGCAGGAGTCAAGATTCAGGGCCGACAACATGGGAAAAATCAGTCTGTATCAACAGAAAATGGAGTAAACATGCTGTGAAACATATGTCTAAAAGAAACAACTATATGAGGTAAGAAGAACAGACCAAACTTATTTATTTATTAACCTTTTGAACGCCATGCCCGGCGTGCGCCGGTGAAAGTGTGTACAGCGGTACGCCATGCCCGGCAAGCTCCGGTTTTCAATCTTATTATTTTAAATATTTTTTCCTGAAGTTTTTACTTCAATAAACTAAAATTATTTTTCGTGCTGTGTTTGTACATCCTTTCTTAGCAATACTTTGCACATCCCTTACAGAATAACGGTACAGGCTAGTTGTAAATGCGTTTTCTAAAGGAGGGTGTACATTCATGTTTCAAGGCCTTTTTTTTTTGGCTATGGAATATTGCAATTTCAGGATTTTCTCTTTATTTATTTTATTTTTAGTTGGAAAGATACCTGACCAAGGGGTAGGTCGTGCTGTGAAACACAGTGATTCATGTCTCGAAGTTGACGAAAATACAATACGAGAGTTTATTGTGTCAGTTTTATCAGAAGATGAGAGTGACAGTAACAGTTCATCAAATGGTTATTTGTTTGACGAATGTGATAGTAGTCCTGTTTCTAAGAGAATATTATTACAATCTAAGCCTGTAAATGGTAAAGCAAGTGATGTAGACCTAAATGAACATGGTGTGAGTGACAGTGGTGGGTGTGTCGCGCCAGACGAAACATGTGGCATAAAACAGCTGTTTGACTGGAATGGATTCGAACCCAGGACCATAAAAAATGTTCAACAATTTGAATATTATAAGTGTTTAGTGATAATGTCGTCAAAAGTATTCAATAGGATAAATGTTTTCGTGATAGTGATAACAAATTTCAATGAAGACACCGTGCTGAATTCGAACCTGGGATCTTTACAAGTGGAAGCAACACTGTCTAACCTTCAAATAAATGTATAATAGTGAGTTTAAATTCAATTTAGCTTAACATGTAGACATTATACTTTATATAGGTTTATATTATATAGTATGGTGTAGTACTTTAAATTAAAAAAAACCTGGCACCCACAGCCCAGCTGGCGAAATGGAAACTCGGCGGTCAAAAGGTTAAGTAAAACTCCATAATGTTACTTTGGAAGTTATTTTAGGAGATTTAATATTAACCCAAACAGTGATCATAATTGTAAATGTCAAGAATCTATACAATCTGTAAAACAAGTTTTATTTGACGATTTTATTATTAATTTAACACTTCTCATTGAAGGATAAATTATATTTGAAGAGAAAAATTTTCTCTTCAAATATAATTTATCCTTCAATGAGAAGTGTTAAATTAATAATAAAATCGTCAAAAATTTTCTCTTCAAATATAATTTATCCTTCAATGAGAAGTGTTAAATTAATAATAAAATCGTCAATAGAAGCCCTACTGGCTATAAAGTAGTGTTAAATTCCCAATAAATGTCTTCTTAACTAAGAAGCCGCCATTTGCAAAGATAGAAGCTATGGTTTCAAGCATTTGGCGCGAGGGAATTACAACGTACATAAGAGAAAAATTTGCGTCTAGATCGTAACTCGCCTCGGTAGCTCAGTTGGTAGAGCACTTGGCCCGGAAAGCCAAGGGTCCCAGGTTCGAGTCCCGGTCTAGGCAAAAAATTTTCTATTTATATATTAAATTTGGGAATTTTTAACATTATGAGGTTCAATTAATAATAATTAAATGAATCGTGATTTTTTCTTACCTCATACATCTATGTTTCTTTAAACACAGCACTGCAGTATCGGCGACACTTTGTCGTCATCGTCAGCTGTTTTCACGACAGTTGTGAAAACAGCTGACGATGACGACAAAGTGTCGCCGATACTGCAGTGCTGTGTTTAAAGAAACATAGATGTATGAGGTAAGAAAAAATCACGATTCATTTAATTATTAAAAATTTTTCTCTTCAAATATAAGTTTTATTTGATTGTCCTATATTCGAAAGACAAAGATTCTGGTTAAACTTACTTTTAAATGACGTTGAGACTTCTGCCTCAACGCATGAAGTGATTTTTAAGAATCAAAATTATTATAAACATTTTATGAAATTCATAAAACACATTCATAACAATATGCATTTGCTCTAAGTCACTTATAGATGATTTATGTAATTCATAACACTCATTCAAAACCATAAGATAATATATGTGTTTTACAATATATAATAAAATATTCTTATAGTAAGCTATAACCCTAACATGCCTTTTGTGGTGAAATAGGGTTTCAAAATATGTGGAGATTCATTAATAATAATAATAATAATAATAATAATAATAATAATAATAATAATAATAATAATAATAATAATAATAATAATAATGTTGTTTATTTTTAATTATTTCACTCACCTCATACTTCATGAAGTATGAGGTGAGTGAAATAATTAAAAATAAACAATATTAAAGAACCTCATAGTGTTATTTCCTTCTACATAACTTAATAATAATGTTACTTCCAATTGTACAGAGTAACAGGAATTATAAATAATATTTTCAAGCCAAACACAGTACAGCAACACACACGAACTAGAATTTATAAAACACTGGCCAGACCCATATTATGTTACGGCAGTGAGGCCTGGACAATTTGCAGTGTAGATGAACAAAGACTAACTGCGGCAGAAATGAAATTTATGAGACGTACTGTGGGCTACTCAAGAACAGACCATAAAAGGAATTCTGAGATTCTCAAAGAAATACACACAGAATCAGTCATGGAATATGTACAAAAGTACAGAAAAAACTGGAAATCTCACGTACGAAGAATGAGCAGAACAAGAATACCACGTCAGATCTTAAATTACCAGCCACCAGGCAAGAGATCTTTGGGCAGACCCTTCAAATGTTGGATTGAGACCGTAACAGACCACTAGGTCTATCACATGAAAGGAAGAAGAAGACTTCCAATTATATTTTTAAATATATTTAGTTTTATTAATGTTTACTTCCAACCCCAAATTCTTAGTATCAGTTAAACTAAATATAACATCAAAAAATTATTCCTTGGAGTTTTTCCATCAACATCGGACTGATTAGATCGGTATCAGAGGCAAGGAACCTGTAGTTACCTGAAACATAAAGTGCGAACTCCCTGCTGCAGGTGTGATAGAGTGCAGATGCTGCCAGCACACTATACGGGAACTTGAGACTTTCTTCATCCAACATGCAGAGGTCGGCCAGCTGTGATGTGCGGACGAAAGCCAAGCCTGAATACTGAGGGAACAGGAAGCTCACGTCAGGCTCGTTTGAACGAGCTTTCTTCCGATTGTCGCAACACAACTGCATGTACATGTTCAACCAGTTGTTCACAGTTACAGGTGACAAGTTCCAGTTCAGCGCCTGAAATATAAAAAAATTAATAAATTACAATAGCAAGTAAATTATGGAAGAGTTAGGTGTGGAACCTCAATTGAGGGTGCAAAAGAAAATGATTTCAGTGAAAAAATGATACACAAAAAATTGAGAAGTACAAAAAACAAAAATTGAGGAATGAAAGCACTTTAACACATTCAGTACCGTAAACCAGTTAAGGCATTTAAAGAGACTATCGTGTATGCGGCCGTCGGTCAGTTAACTCGTTTTAGAGCGGGCGCAAACAAACTGCACTTATATACGGCACCTAAATTTTGTGTTCGCTTAGTACGTCTTGGAGATCATAGATGGCATGTAAATGTACATTTTCTATTCCCGTTTGACACGTTTAACCTTGGTGAATCCCCTTTTATTTTTAAAACAAACAACACATGGAATTCATTCACCCAAACTTGCTCCAATGCAGTCGTATATGTTTCTCGTTATCGCGCTGTTGTTTGTGCGTGAGTGAAACCATGGCGAAAGAAAAATATCTCACTGAAGAAGAATTAGTGAATATTTTGTATAATGATGATTCAGGTGATGAACTGATTCCTGAATTAGAAGATTCACAAAGTGAAAGCGAAGATGAACTTCCACTTCCTGAAATTGATACGCCAATACCATGTGATGTCCATCACCCATGTTATTTCACCATCAAATCCTACTAGGATATCTCCTTTAGGTATGTACAAAATTTGAATTTTCTAGGACTAATAGTTTGTGAATAATGGTCCATTTTCTGAAGTGCCACGAAAAGGGTAGCTGGGGTTTTTAAATGGCTGGCCTGTGGGTTCAAATGCCCTGCTCAGTGCCTGGTACTGAATGTGTTAAGATAGAAAAACCAAAAGATAATAAACACAGGAAATTCACATCACCCTTGAGCACAGAATAAATTTCAAAAGATTTTTAAAATATTTAATATTAGTTTAGTACCAAAGAATGATTATAGTTTAAATAAACTAATAAAAACCAACAAAAATGTAAAGATTGATGATGGTAAAATCACAAATATATCAAATAAAATGTGCAGACTGTGATAAGATATACACAGGAAAAACAAAAAGAAATTTAACCATTAGAACTAAAGAACACATAAGAAATGTAAAAAAAACAGGGGACGTAGAAAAATCAGCAGTGGCTGCTCACGTTTGGTCAGATATATACAAAATTGATGTAAACACAAAATTATTAAAACAGTTATCAAATGCTGGGCCTTGGCAATGAAGTCATTAGCATAAAACAGAAAATAAAAATTAACTCACCACATGGGAAAAAAATCTACATACAGAAGAATGAGGAAAAAATTATGAATTTTGAAATTCCTGGAGAAAGGAACCTCATTAACAAATTCATTGGACCACAGGCAAGGGGAGCAAGAGTCAAGAATCAGGGCTGACAACTTGAGAAAAATCAGTCTGTAATTGTTGAGGATAGGGTTCAGAAGCCTTGAAACATATGTTCAACAGAAACAGAAACGCAGACCAAATATCTTAATTTTCAAATGTTTGCTGGTTAGATCTCTTTTCGGGGCAACTATTCAAATAGAAAAACCTACGGAGCTCACTATTTAGGAAAAAATCCACATTAAAAAAACTAAAAAAGAAAAATGGCCAGGTGGGAGAAGAGTGCCTTTTATTTACGCACTTTAACAGTACCTAATTGCAATAAATGTTAATGAAATATTATATTTAACGTATTTTACTGTGGGAAAGTAATTATCATTTCTTTTTATTTTTTTTTTTCACTCACCTCACACTTCTTAACTCCTAGCATACCCAGGGTTTCGTCACATCCTTTGTGACATTCTCAATGCTGTGTCACGTTCACAACTGACGTCCGGCTGCCTTCTATCCTGCAGACTGACCTCCGCGCCATCTGATGGTTGACCGACGAACTTCCAAATCAGTCCTCTCTCCTTATAACCGGGTATTTCAAAATTCATAGTTGTATTTTCATTCTTGCATATGTAAATTTTTTCCCAAATTGTGAGTTCCTTCGGTTTTTCCAATTGTTTAAGTAATTTTGTTTTGGTTTCCATTCAATGTTTTTCTGATCAGGCAAGTGCAGCTATTGCAGATTTTTCGGTTTCTCCATTTTTAACATCTCTGAGGTGCTCCTTCAATCTTGCATTTAGATTCCTTATAAGGAGAGAGGATTGATTTGGAAGTTCGTCGGTCAGCAATCAGATGGCGCGGAGGTCAGTCTGCAGGATAGAAGGCAACTGGACGTCAGTTGTGAACGTGACACAGTATTGAGAATGTCACAAAGGATGTGATGAAACCCTGGGTATGCTAGGAGTTATGAAGTATGAGGTGAGTGAAATAAAAAATAAACAATATTAAAAAACCTCATAGTGTTATTTCCTATCTACATAACTTAATATCATTTCTTTAAATTCTCATAAATATGAAAATAAAGTGGGACTATTTCCTGTCATGACCACAAAGGTTACAACAGGTCTTACTTCTAACCAGCGATAAACCACCGATTATCACACTTTTAACCAACGATACACCACGAATAAGCACAATGTGTAAACCACATTGTGTACATTTAATCGTGGGATTCCTACTAACCAGTGATAAACCACTGCTATAGCATATATATAATGTAATGTAAAATTCCCAAATTATGTCCGAATTTGTCTTCTACTTATTTAACTGCGTAAAATAAGAAAAAGGACGTTCCCTGGAATTCACCTAGGTTAGAGTAATTGATTTATGTTACAGTAATTGATTTAGGTTTGGTTAGCTTTTAGGTTCCTTGCATTTTAAATGTGATTTGATACGTAAAATAAATGACCTCTTCATATCAGTTATTCTATGAAAAATTCAACATGTCTGATGGTTACAACGTAAAATCATATTTCCAATATTTCATTTCATGATACGTTTCAATATTTTGACGATGGTAAAATCCCGCAGCTAAATTGTATCATTAACACTTCGTAATACTTTAAATTACATCAAAAATGGCATAAGTCGCATAAGTAAAAAGCTAGTCTTGTACAACCCTACCAGAAAGATTAATGAATTTTGAAATTCCCAGAGATGTTGATTTGATTGGGAGGTTCATCGGTCCATGGTTAATTTTATTCTCCCATCTCATTTGTTACATAGTTCCAAATTATCATTATTTTCCAGTAACTTACCTTGAGTATGACTAGTTCCATATCTAATATTTCTGCTTCGGTGCAGGCTCCATCAGTTACAAATGCAAATTCGTGTATTTTGGGTGGATAAATCTCTTCTACCTTAGCAGCTATGAACAGGCATGTTACACCTGAGAACAAAATCAATTACATATATTTTTAACTTTTACAGGAATTAATCACTATGAAGTTTAATTTATGGTGAAATCAAATGTTTCTTACCCCTCCTCATACAAATCTTCTAAGTAAATCGTGATTTTGAGACCATAACGGTCTCATCTTCAGCCAAAATAGTACTGAAGATGAGACCATTACGGTCTCAAAATTGCGATCTACTTAGAAGATTTGTATGAGGAGAGGTAAGAAACGTCCCGCGCCATAGCCGAGTGGTTAAGGTAGGAAGCCTTGGCGCAGAGCTATGAGACTTGCACTGGTTCGAGTCTCCATGGGGGAAGAAATTTTCTCATGGTATTTCGGCCAGTATGGGACCAGTGCCCACCCAGCATCGTGAGGCATTTGGGTAGCTACAATAAGTAGCAGCTCCAGGTTGAAGAAACCAGCTATAACGGCTGGGGGACTCGACATGTTGACCACATGTCACCCCTTATCTGGCTGATGATCATCTACCTCTGTGATTGACACGTGTGGGTGTGAGGCCAGCAGCTGGCTGGTAGGCTAAGGGCCTTCTAAGCTTGTCGCGCCAGGAGTTTTTTTAGAGGTAAGAAACATTTGATTTCAACATATATTTTACTATTTAATTTTAGGAAGTTATATTTTGAGGTTATTTTAATTATATTATTTTTGGTCTGGACATCTTACCTCATACAGTGCCTTCAGTAAAAGTCGCAACCCTAAGCGCCTGGCAACCACCTGGCAGGTCAAACAGTCAATGAACTGGCAAGCAAAGCAGGTTCCATTCACATTCTCTCTACCCCTATATAGTGGTACTTGTTTAACTGCAAGGTATAGACTTTTTTCCGAAATTTTTTTAACCAAGTTCTGAATTTCTATGTTTTTATTATTAATTTCATGCATCCCAATGATGGATAAATCATATTTAAAGAGAAAAATTAAATACTCAGATTGGGGCTTGAACCCAGGACCTTTGGCTTTCTAAGCCCCAATCTGAGCATATAATTTTTCTCTTCAAATATGATTTATCCATCATTGAGATGTATGAAATTAATAATAAAAACATTGAAAGAAGCCATACTAGCTTTATAATGTAATGTAAAATTCTCAAATAAATGTCTTCTTAATAAAGAAGCTGCCATTTGCAAGATAGAAGCAAAGGTTTCATAGCATTTGGTGCATGGGAATTAACAGCATATATAAGAGAAGAATTTGTGTTTAGATTGGAACTTGCTCAGGTAGCTCAGTCGGTAGAGTATTGGCTAGAAAGCCAAAGGTCCTGGGTTCAAGCCCCAATCTGAGCGTATAATTTTTCTCTTCAAATATGATTGTAAATTTGTGTTCAGTTGTGACTGTGGTGATTCCAGTTTAACTTGGTGTACATCACTGAACAGAGGGTATTTTTACTTTTGACAAATGCAAAGAAGAAATCTTACAAAAGTTGTCACCGTAAATTTTGCCATCAATTCTCTAACACAACTGTCCCAAATAAAGCCACAATTTCAAATGCTCGAACATTAGAGGAACTTAAAAAATATTCAAACTCTGAACTACAGCATTTCAAAGCAAAAAGAAATTTGAAAACCAGAGTGAAGCAAAACCTTAGGAATGTCAAAAATGAGAAATTGTTAAAATCAGCAGTAGCCAATCATGTTTGGTCAGAAAAACACTGAATTGAAAGGAAAGGCCAGTTTAATAAAACAAACAGGAAAACCTAAGGAGGTCACTGTCTGGGAAAAAAAATCCACATTCAAAAACTTTTTTTCTTTTTTCTTTCCACAGATAAAACTCCACAGTGTGACAGGCCTAGAAGGCCCTTAGCCTACCAGCTGACTGCTAGCTTCACATCTACATGTGTTAATCACAGAGGTAGACAATCTTCCAGCCAGCGTAGGGGTGACATGTGGTCAGCGTATCGGACCCCTCAGCCATTACAGCTGGTTTTCTCAATCTGGAGACGTTACTTATTGTAACTACCCAAATTCTTCACGACACCAGTCCCATACTGGTTGATATCCCATGAGAAAATTTCTTCCCCCGTGGAATAAAAAAACTAACTGGCATTATCGAACCCATAGGTTCATGGCCACATGGACATAAGCTCTCCATATATCCCTATCCTGAGCTAATGTTTTCCAATCATTCCCTATATAACCTACTTCCCTCAAATTATAGTTAATGTTATCCGAAGGCTGATAGCTGTCGCTATTATCACGCCAACTAACGTCTTCTATTCGGAAGTATTTTTACTGACTATTTAACTCATGCCCCAAATGGGACTCAATGGCCAATCACGTTTCAATGATTTCTGTTTTACAACCAATCAGAGTCGTGTTTCACGAAATATTTATGAGTGTTATAATTACCATATTAAAGAAAGCTCCTCCTTTTTAATATTCTGAACAGGTCTGACCATTATTTTGCAGTGACTGAGCCCATGAGAAATACGGCTACCAGACTGTATATATAGTGCAGGAATGTCAACACATACCGCATGCAGGAGTTAATATAAAAACAATTGTAGCAATTGATTATACCACCAAAAAAAGAAACCTCTGTTTGTACTTTCTTAAATGTATTTTTTCCCAGGTAATAATCCAGAAAAATATAATTGTCATATTTACATCATACGACATCAGAAATGAATTAATATACAGTTTGATGTGTTTCATTTTTTCTCCACTAGAGTGCATTCTTACAATATTGCGTTCCTTTGGCAATAAATAATATGATCTGGTTGCAGTGAGAAACAAAAGAAGCAAATGAAGTGTACCAAGCGTTTCTCATTTGTTTTCAAACATCGCCGTTTACATTAAATATATAAATATTTTAAAATAACTATATTTAAATAATGTTTTGTGAGTAAACAGCTTAATTTTATTTGTTAAATAGTCCTAACAAATACCACTCTTGATTTCCAAATTCTCTAGATAAATTGGAAATCACTCGTGGCATTACTTATGATAAATTATACGTTACTTTTTAGCAGTAAAGCTTCATATTTTCAATGTTTTTATTTAGATTCTATCCAGGATTGGAAAATGTTAATCTAAATAAAACATCAAAAACCACATTAATGTGTTTGCCTAAATACCCTCTCAGCGATGATGGGTTTCACTTTAAGTGAAGCTATACAACACATACATACCTATGAGCTGCAAATGCTGCTTTGGAACATTTTTTTTGTGTGACAAATATCTATCAATAAAATCTATTGCGAGGTGATAAGTTTCTCTGTGCATCTTGTACACTTCACACACCTGTAGAAACAAAAATTAGTTTGTTAATATTATTCGTTTTTAAACATCTTAATGATGGACAAATTATATTTGAAAAGAAAAATATACGCCTAGACTGGGGTAGCTCAGATGGAAGAGCAATGACATAGAGAGTCAAAGGTCCTGGGTTCAAACCCCGGTCTAGGCGTATATTTTTCTTTTCAAATATAAAAATTAGTTTATTAAGTTATGTAACATGATACAGCATTGAGAATGTCACAAATGCAGTGATGAAACTCGAATCTGTGAGGGAGTTAAGAAGTAAGAGGTGAGTCAAAAACAACTCAACATTAATCAAAATTAGTTTCTTATTAAAAACTTATAGCAATTGACTCAATAACAATGATAATGATAATGATGATATTAATAATAATAATAATAATAATAAACATAATAATAAACAAAAGTTTTAGCTTTATGAGGGTATGAGCCACTAAGTATAAATCCAATTAGAGAATAAAATAATAGAACAAATGAGCAATTTTAATTACCTGGGATACAATGTATCACATAGAAAAAGTGAACACATTGAAAACAAAATAAATGAATTTAATTATATGTGTGGCACCATAAAACGAAGTCTCAAAGGAACTAGAAAGGAGACACTTTCAAAATTTTATAAAACAATTGCGGTTCCAACACTACTACATGGATCGGAACACTGGGTCTTAACCAAAAACCAGAACAAAGAATAGAAACGTCAGAAATGAGGTTTCTGAGGAGTGTGGCTGGCTGTACAATAATGGAACGACGGTGAAGTGAGGATATACGAAGAGAACTGAATATTTAGGTAGAATTTTTTTATACAAAGTTCTACCTAAATGAATATACCTCCATGGTATCTTTACCTTGTCGTGGTGGAGTGGCTTGCTTGCTTAAATGATCCTGAGAGCTATGCCGGCGGTAGCATTGCTGCCGATAGGGTTACCCATGCCGGACTGGTCGAAGGTGATAAGCCAGACAAAAAAAGTACCTTGGGCAAAAGAGTGATGATCTTTCACCGTAAAAATACAACTGTCAAGAAATTCAGACATGGGTTCATCTGGGGTAAAATTTTCCGGAGGTCAAATAGTCCCCCATTCGGTTCTCCGGGCGGGGACTACTTCAGGGAACCCATGCCAAAGGCTCAAACACATGGTCTTTATAGGAAGCCAGATATAATAAGAACAGTTAAGTCTCGTAGACTGTGATGGGCAGGACATGTTGCACATATGGGGAATGAAAGACGTGCATGGAAACTTCTTGTAGGAAAGCCAGAAGGAAAAGCCCAGTTGATAGACCAAGAATGAGGTGGGAGAACAACATTAACTATGATTTGAGGGAAGTAGATTATACAGGGAATGATTGGAAAGCATTAGCTTAGGATAGGGATGTATGGAGAGCTTATGTCCGTGCTGCCATGAACCTACGGGTTCGATAATGCCAGTGAGTAAGTAAGTATGAATATAATATTTAATTTTAGGAAGTTATATTTTGAGGTTATTTTAATTATATTATTTTTGGTCTGGACATCCTCCCTCAATATTAATGTTGATTTGTTCTTGGACATGTTTCAAAACAATTCTGTTTTATCGTCAGCTTTCCCAGACTGGTTTTATTTATGTTGCATTATGTTGCACAACCTGGATGTCGATGTCAGCTCCATCCTGTGGTTGGCCGAAGAACCTCCAAACAAGGTCACCCTCCATCGGAATATCAAAATTCATAACTCTGTTTCTGTTCTTCTGAATATAAATTTTTTCCCAAATAGTCAGCTCTTTTGTATTTTCTAACTGTTTTAATAATTTAGTGTCTGAATTTATATTATGTTTTTCAGACCAAACATGAGCAGCAACTGCAGATTTTTCAATTTCTCCATTTTTAATATTTCTTATGTGTTCTTTGGTTCTAATTTTTAGGTTTCTTTTTGTTTTCCCTATATATATCTTTTCACAACCCATGCATTCAATTTGATATATTCCTGACTTTTTATTTTTATCAGTTTTTTCATTTTTGTTGGTTTTTATTAGTTTATTTAAACTGTAGTTATTTTTTGGTGCTAATTTAATATTAAACTTCTCAAATATATTTTGAAATTTATTATGTACCAGGGTGATATGAGAATTTCTTATATTTTTTCATAGGTGATTCTTCTTTTTCAAGATTACTTCTGTTTATCATTTTTTGTTTTTTATACTTTTCTATCCTTTTATGTACCATTTTTTCATCAAACCCATTCTCTCTTGCTACTTTGATTATGTGTTTTTTCTCATGTTTGAAATCTTCTTCGTTTAAGGGTAAGTTTACATAATAAATTTCAAAATATATTTGAGAAGTTTAATATTAAATTAGCACCAAAAAATAACTACAGTTTAAATAAACTAATAAAAACCAACAAAAATGAAAAAACTGATAAAAATAAAAAGTCAGGAATATATCAAATTGAATGCATGGGTTGTGAAAAGATATATATAGGGAAAACAAAAAGAAACCTAAAAATTAGAACCAAAGAACACATAAGAAATATTAAAAATGGAGAAATTGAAAAATCTGCAGTTGCTGCTCATGTTTGGTCTGAAAAACATAATATAAATTCAGACACTAAATTATTAAAACAGTTAGAAAATACAAAAGAGCTGACTATTTGGGAAAACATTTATATTCAGAAGAACAGAAACAGAGTTATGAATTTTGATATTCCGATGGAGGGTGACCTTGTTTGGAGGTTCTTTGGCCAACCACAGGATGGAGCTGACATCGACATCCAGGTTGTGCAACATAATGCAACATAAATAAAACCAGTCTGGGAAAGCTGACGATAAAACAGAATTGTTTTGAAACATGTCCAAGAACAAATCAACATTAATATTGAGGTAAGATGTCCAGACCAAAAATAATATAATTATGAATATACCTATATTTAATTAATGTTGGGAAGTAAACATTATGAGGTTGAAGATGCTTTTAAATTATTGAACCTTCAGGATGAATCAGTAAAGTTTACCATTGAATTAGAAAAAGAAAACAAAATTCCTTTTTTGGATTTATGTATAATTAGGAATGATCAAACACTGAAAATTGAATTTGATATATTTAGAAAAGGAACTCATACAGATAATTACATTAAATCATCAGGCTTCAATCACATTGCTCATAAGCATGCAATATTCAATAGCTTAATTTACAGATTGACAAATGTACCATTAAACGAAGAAAATTTCAATAAAGAGTTTAAACATATCTTAAACACTGCTAGATTAAATGGTTTTGATAAAGAATTAATTATAAATAAGTTGAAGAAATTCAAACACAAATAAAGACTTAATGAATATACTACTCTACAAAATTGCAAAGAAAAGAAAAAATACAAGAAAATTACTTACAATCCTGAAATGCATAGGAAATTTCAAAAAAATTTTGACAAATACAACATTTCTTTGGCACCAATAAATAAATTTAGTCTGGGTAATCTTCTAAGTACCAATAAAAAAGTCAATGTTCCAGACAGTAAGAAATCTGGAATTTATCAAATAAATTGTGAAGATTGCAATAAAGTTTATATAGGAAAAACAAAAAGGAATTTGGAAATTCGGACAAAAGAACATTTCAGAAATATTAAAAATTGTGAAATTGAAAAATCTGCAATTGCTGCACATAGTTTATTAGAACATCATAAAATTGGAAGAGAAGCTAAACTTTTAAAACAAGTAGAGAAACCTTTGGAATTGACAGTTTGGGAAAAAATATACATTCAGAAAAACAAAAATAGATCAATGAATTTTGATATCCCTAACGAAATTACATTGATTTTGAAGTTCATAAATTCAACCATAGATGGCAGCACTGAAGATGTCGACAATAGAATAGTTGACGGCCGAAGAATTTCATCAGTCGGAGTTATGGCTGACGATGAACATGATTATGTTTGAAATCGCGATATCATGGAAGCATGAATCTTATGAGGTGAGTTGTTTAAATAATATGTTCTCCCATGAATTTTAATGAATATACCTCATAGTGTGAATTCCTAAAATAAGTAAGAACTGAATATATTTAAACAATTAGATAGAATTAGATACAGAGATGAATGGATGGGCCAAATCAATAGAATGGATAACAATAGAATTTCAAAATAGATTCTTCATTACAAACCACTAGGACAAAGAAATGTTGGAAGACCCAGTAAAAGGTGGATAGACCAATTCTAACATGAGATCTGAACACACCAGCAGGCCTAATCCTTGTTGCTGATAATGATAATAATTTCCTATTTATTAAGAATTTCTCTACAATACACTAGTTTTCCTACAATCCATTGTAAATTTTATTCCTCCATAAATCCCTGTTTTCTGCATCATTCACAGTTAATCCTCTCAACACCATGCTCCTATGCACTCCTTGAACCCGCTGTTCTTTCGATCTCCCCTTTCTTCTGTTGCCCTCCGCTTCAAAATTTAATATTATCTTAGGTATCCTGTCATTTGACATCCTCTTTACGTGACCAAACCATTTCAGTCTTCTTTCTTCTATAACTTGCAGAACGTCTTTTCGAACATCAATTATTTCTCTGATTTTTCTTCTTCTTCACTTCACAGGCTAAACAATCTGTCTGTTCCGTTACATAGTTGTTTTGTTCATTTTTTTACTAGCCTTTCTACATTCCTTGATCCTCTTGGCTTGTAGTTAATTGCTGCGTTCTGATAATCGGTGTTTCATTCAGTTTTGGGTGAATGGTATACAGAGACGGGATCATCATTTTAAGTTATAAAATTCCTTGGGAAAAGGATTATATTTGTTTTTCATTCAATCATCATCATCCATGCAAGTAATATTTAATTTTAGGAAGTTATATTTTGAGGTTATTTTTAGTCTGGACATCTTACCTCAATACTAATGTTGATTTGTTCTTGAACATGTTTCAAAACAATTCTGTTTTATCGTCATCCAGGTTGTGCAACATAATGCAACATAAATAAAACCAGTATGGAAAAGCTGACGATAAAACAGAATTGTTTTGAAACATGTTCAAGAACAAATCAGCATTAGTATTGAGGTAAGATGTCCAGACTAAAAATAATATAATCCATTCAAGTATTAGGCCGTGTGGCCTGTTACAGTCTCAAAGAGGAATTTTCCATCCAGCACTTTTTTGGATGTCCCAGCGATATTTTGCCTTGGGGGCAGTAGCGAAGTATGGCTTTTGGAATTCTATGAGAAGGCATTTGTTGAAGATGGGCTTTTCTGGTAGTTTTGTATATGGTGAAGAACCAAAATTTAAAATAAAAAGAAGAAAACACAAAATTCAAGAAATTCACATACCATCCACTGAAACACCACAAACCTCATAAATTTGTTAAGAAGTTCAACATAAGATTGGCACTGAGAAATGAATGTAGCCTCAGAAAGATAATTAAAACCAACAAAAATAACAAATCATATTTAAAGAGAAAAATTATACGCTCAGACCGGGACTTGAACCCGGGACCCTTGGTTTTCTAGTCCAAGTGCTCTACCATTTGAGCTACCTGAGCAAGTACCGATCTAAACGCAAATATTTCTCTATATTTTTCTCTTTAAATATGATTTATCCATCATTGAGATGTATGAAATTAATAATAAAAACATCGAAAATAGCCGTACTGGCATTTATAATGTGATGTATAATTCCCAAATATGTCTTCTTAATATAGGAGCCGCCATTTGCAAAGATAGAAGCAAAGGCTTCAAAGCATTTGGGGCGGGAATTTCAACGTATATAGAGAAATATTTGCGTTTAGATTGGTACTTGCTCAGGTAGCTCAAATGGTAGAGCACTTGGACTAGAAAACCAAGGGTCCCGGGTTCAAGTCCCGGTCTGAGCGTATAATTTTTCTCTTTAAACATGATTTATCCATCATAGAGATGTATGAAATTAATAATAAAAACATCGAAAATAGCCGTACTGGCATTTATAATGTAATGTATAATTCCCAAATATGTCTTCTTAATATAGGAGCCGCCATTTGCAAAGATAGAAGCAAAGGCTTCAAAGCATTTGGGGCGGGAATTTCAACGTATATAGAGAAATATTTGCGTTTAGATCGGTACTTGCTCAGGTAGCTCAAATGGTAGAGCACTTGGACTAGAAAACCAAGGGTCCCGGGTTCAAGTCCCGGTCTGAGCGTATAATTTTTCTCTTTAAATATGATTTATCCATCATTGAGATGTATGAAATTAATAATAAAAACATAAAAAATAACAAAATTGAAGAAGAAAACAAATAAGGAATTTACCAGATTAAATGTCAACATTGTGATAAAATTTACATAGGGAAAACAAAAAGAATTTTGAAAGCCACACTGAAGGAACATATTAGGAATGTCAAAAATAGGGTATTGGAAAAATCATCAGTAGCCACTCATGCTTGGTCAAAAAAACAAGTTGAAAGAAAGGCTTCTTCTTCTTCTTCCTTCCAAGTATTAGGCCAAGGCCTGTTACGATCCTATAGAAAATTTTCCCTTATGGGAAATTCTCGTATAAGACTTGAAAGCATAATAATAGTCCCTTCGATTGGTTGCTGGCCAAAGGAAGGCAAGACCGGTGATGGGGCTGCCATCTTATAGTCTCTGGTCAGGCTTTTCTGGAGAAGAAAAGAAAATAAAGGAAAGACGAAATGGAAAAAAAGGAAGGACTCCCTAGCCCTCGGATGCCCTAATAGCGTTGGGGTCGAAAAAACAAGTTAACCAAGAGAGGTTAGATAGTAAAGTTAAAAGAGTGCAAAACACAAGTAAGTGGAAGAAATGTTTGCACAGCTTGGGCACCTTGTGGTCGCCATCCACATATCCCCTAGATGAGGACCCCTGAGGGATAATTTAATAAAACAAATAGGTATAACCTAAGGAGCTCACTGTTTGGGAAAAAATCCACATTAAAAAAACTAAGAAAGAAAAATTAACGAATTTTGAAATTCCCCAGGAACTTGATTTTTGCAAGGTTCATAGTTCCACCAACAGATGGAGTAAGAAGCAGTGTTCCTGGACGACAGAACATCAGTTGGATAACTACTGAAGATGTAACAACAAAGATTTTGAAACTGACTTAATTAGGAGAGAGGATATGAGGTGAGGTGGAAATAATTTAATATTGATTAGTTGTTTCTTGACTCACCTCATATTTCTTAACTCCCCTCTCAGTTGAGAATGTCACAAATGAAGTGAAGAAACTCGAGTCTGCATGGGAGTTAAGAAGTATGAGGTGAGTCAAAAAACAACTAAACCTCATAGTGTTATTTCCTACCTACATAACTTAATGGAAATAATTTATTTCAAATATTAAATTAAACCTCAAAGTGATATTATCTATAACAGTTCAATGTTTTCTTTACTTACTTCTATGAGCCAGTCGAGGAGAATTGCCCTCATTCGTGGCTGCAGACCAGGATGTTTGGAGAACACGTCCTCGTCTCTCTCGTGTGTGGAAATTTCATCTTTGCGACACATGAGCTCCCACACTTCTGTTGGATTTGCCCACCTTAGGACAGGTAATGGAGACACACGGTCTGTGGACGGTGTCAACACACAGGACATTCCTCGGAATCTGAAACAATTCTCTACTTCAAGTGCCAGTCTACATACCACTAATACCAACAAGATAATAACTAAACTATTACAATTAACGGTGAAGAGAAATTTATGCCTGAACCGGTAATCAAACTACAAATATTCAGTTTCACCATTGAGCTATCCACACAAAATTCATATGGAAACTTTTATAAACAAAAATTCTGGTTTTTCTATGAGAAACTAATCTCCTATCCTCTTTAGCTAACTTATTTATGGGGAGTTTGAGCATAAAATAATAAGTGGACACCCTACATTTTTCAAATTCTGGTGTAGATATGTTGATGAAGTAATTGCTATTAAGAATCATAAACAAATACATGATTACTTATTTTAGGATGATGTTTTAAATCTGTTGAATATTTAGGGTAGAACAATAAAATTTACTATGGATTTTTTTTATTATTCATTCCATACATATCCATCCATCCATCCATCCATAGTAATTCTGTCCGAGGGCAGGTCTTTCACTGCAATCATAGCATTTTCATGCTATGCTTTGCAGCTTTACTAGGGAATTGTAGGTATGGTAGCTGCCCGTTGCTTTCCACAACAGTGAAGGATGATGATGTTGATAATGATAAGGATGATTATGATGATGATGGCCATATGATTTCGGGGACCTTTTGGGCCTTAAAGTTTTTCTGACATTTGTCTTACAGGTGAGGAAATACCCCGATAAAAACCTCACTCAGAAAAACTGTCCTAACCAGGGATCGAACCCAGGCCCACTGCGTGACAAGGCAGCACGCTACCTCGAGACCACAGCGGTGGACCACACATATCAATGATGAATAAATTATATTTGAAGAGAAAAATTATTCGCTCAGACTAGGGTTTGAACCCACGACCTTTCGCATTCTAGACGAATGATGTATAGAGTAAGCTACCTGATTTATATAAAGAAACCGTACTGGCTTTATAATGTAATGTAAAATTCCCAATTAAATGTCTTCTTAATAAACAAGCCGCCATTTGCAAGACAGAAGCAAATGTTTCATAGCATTTGGTGCACAGGAATTAACAACATATATAAGAGAAGAATTTGCGTCCAGATTGGAACTTCCTCAGCATTCGCCTAGAGTGTGAAAGGTCTTGAGTTCAAGCCCCAGTCTGAATGCATAATTTTTCTCTTCAAATATAATTTACTATGGAAACTGAAATTAAAAGACAATTCCATTTTTATATCTAAATTTGACAAAAAAATAAAGAAAACAAGATAGAATTTGGAATAAACAGAAAGAAGACACACATAGATAACTGTTTATATATTAAATTTGGGAATTTTTAACATTATGAGGTTCAATTAATAATAATTAAATGAATCGTGATTTTTTCTAACCTCATACATCTATGTTTTTTTAAACACAGCACTGCAGTATCGGCGACACTTTGTCGTCATCGTCAGCTGTTTTCACGACTGTCAATTTTTTCTCCTTTTTGCCGGTAATTATCTAGACTGCCATCTGGTGTTCTTTTGAAGGAATTCCTCTTCAAACTGCCATCTGGTGTTATTTTGAATGAATCATTTCCTAAACTGCTAGCTGTTGTATTTTTTAAGAACTTTGTAATCAAGCTTGGTTCTTCCGGAATCTCAAAGTTCATAGTTCTAGTATGGTTTTTTTGAATATATATTTTTTCCCAAACTGTTAAATCCAAAGGTTTAGATAGATTACTTATTTTAGGAATTCTCACTATGAGGTATATTCATTAAGGTAGAATATGTTATGAGGTGAGTGATAAACATATTCTACCTTAAGTTTAGATAGATGTTTTAAAAGTTTTGCTTCTTTTTCAATCCTATGATGCTCTAATAAACTATGTGCTGCTATACCTGATTTTTCAATTTCTCCATTCTTCATGTTTCTGAAGTGCTCTTTTTTACGAGTTTCCAAGTTCCTATAAACAAAAAGGAACTTGGAAACTTGTAAAAAAGAGCACTTCAGAAACATGAAGAATGGAGAAATTGAAAAATCAGCTATAGCAGCACATAGTTTATTAGAGCATCATAGGATTGAAAAAGAAGCAAAACTTTTAAAACATCTATCTAAACCTTTGGATTTAACAGTTTGGGAAAAAATATATATTCAAAAAAACCATACTAGAACTATGAACTTTGAGATTCCGGAAGAACCAAGCTTGATTACAAAGTTCTTAAAAAATACAACAGCTAGCAGTTTAGGAAATGATTCATTCAAAATAACACCAGATGGCAGTTTGAAGAGGAATTCCTTCAAAAGAACACCAGATGGCAGTCTAGATAATTACCGGCAAAAAGGAGAAAAAATTGACAGTCGTGAAAACAGCTGACGATGACGACAGTGTCGCCGATACTGCAGTGCTGTGTTTAAAAAAACATAGATGTATGAGGTAAGAAAAAATCACGATTAATTTAATTATTATAGATAACTGTATTAACCCTCTGCATGCCACAGGTAAAAACTCTTGTGTTAGATATTTAAATTGCATCTAAATGATGGTAAAATCCCCATTCAAATTGGTCAAATAATTTTTGAATCCATAAAGAACACACAGACAGACTCACACTCTTTTTTATATATAAAGATGAACTTAAAAACAACTTGAAATACTCACTGGCTCCATGAAGGATGAACAGGTGTGGCGCGTATAATATCTCCCTCTGAATCCAATTCACTGCTCACACCACCACTAGGTGGTTCATTTGACTCTATATCAATCGTTTCGTTTGCCATTATCCAAGTCTGAAATTAAATCAGCATTTATACTTCATATTATTTGTCAAAAAAACATATTTTAGACTTACATCGCGTCTGGGATAAACACTACCAACAAGAAATTGTTATACAGCTCTACAAAAAAAAAATTGTTTGTTGCCCTGTATATCTCAGCAAATTTCTATGTTTTCAAGTGCACAGTTTATATTCATGAAAGTGCTGAATGTGCTCTAGTTTTTATGATTTTTCCGTATCTTATATCTTAAACAGTAAACGGCTTGTTACTAATAAAATTTATGTTTCCAGTGATGATTTGATTTTTTTCGCATATACAAACACCACATGATCCCCACTCTCACACCCCTCACTCCACACATCGGCCATGATCTCAGTTATTTGACAAAATTAAAGTACTCACGACGTGCATCTGGATATGATAAAACAATTCGTCAAAGCGTTGGACAAGGAAGGAAAATGTTTCAAATACATTTGTAGAAAATTTCCTAAGCTCAGTATGTAAAAGTTAAAAGGCAGAATATTTGATAATCAATTGAGTTGGTGTTTACTTGATGAAAATACTTACTTACTTACTCACTGGCACTATCGAACCCGTAGGTTCATGGCCGCACGGACATAAGCTCTCCATACATCCCTATCCTGAGCTAATGCTTTCCAATCATTCCCTGTATAATCTACTTCCCTCAAATCATAGTTAATGTTGTTCTCCCACCTCATTCTTGGTCTACCAACTGGGCGTTTTCCTTCTGGCTTTCCTACAAGAAGTTTCCATGCACGTCTTTCATTCCCCATACGCGCAACATGTCCTGCCCATCGCAGTCTATGGGACTTAACTGTTCTTATTATATCTGGCTTCCTATAAAGACCATGTAGTTCATTGTTATGTAGTCTTCTCCATTCACCTGTTTGTTCATCTCTCTTTGGTCCAAAAATTTTCCTAAGAACTTTATTCTCAAATACTCGTAATCTCCTTTCCTCCCTTAAAGTAAGAGTCCATGTTTCGCACCCATATAATATAACTGGTAGAATAATAGTTTTATATATTTCCAGCTTAACTTTTTTGAAAGGAGTTGGGACATCAAAAGTCTTTGCAATGCATAATAGCATGCATTTCCAGAATTGAGCCTATGTTTAATTTCTTTGTGCATCTCATTCCTATTTGTGATTATTGTTCCTAGGTATTTGAATTCAGCCAATTCCTCAAAATTTCCCTCATTTGTCATTAGCTGTCCATTTCCATTATATAATGTATTTCTACGTGTGACCATATATTTAGTTTTACTGATATTTACTTCCAGTCCTAATTTCTTAGTGTTACTCAATAGTGTGTGCGTGTTGGCCTTTAGTATCTCCTCGCTATCGGCCAGTAGTACTACATCATCAGCATAAACTAACAGCTTATTAATACCATTCAGTTGTAAGCCTTCCTCATTCTCTAAAGATTTAATGGCATGCTCTAGTACAAAATTAAATAGTAGAGGAGATAGTGCATCTCCTTGCTTCAACCCATTCTGGATTTCAAAAGTGTCTGAAAACTGTTTGCCTACACGCACCCTACTCTTTGAGCCATTTAGACACATTCGTATAAGTCTAACTAACTTTTTAGGAATTCCGAACTCCAGCAGGATACTATATAACTTCTCCCTCTTAATTGAATCATATGCTTTTTGGAAGTCTACGTATAGTTGATGTACAGTACCATTATATTCCCATTTCTTTTCTAAAATCTGTCTTATACTAAAAATCTGATCTGTTGTAGACCTGTTTCTTCTAAATGCACATTGATGATCTCCTAGAATGTCATCAATATAGGGAGTAAGTCTGCTTACTAATATATTTGTTAGAATTTTGTTCGAAGTTGAGAGTAATGAGATGCCCCTATAGTTGTTGCAATCAGTTTTATCTCCTTTCTTATAATTGGTACGATAATTGATTCCTTCCATTCATCTGGAAGAGCTTCTTTTTCCCAAATCATACTAAGCAAACAGCGTATCTTGTCCATCAATTTTTCTCCCCCTGATTTTATCAGTTCTGCTGGGATCTCATCTGAACCTGATGCTTTATACATCTTCAATTTTTCAATCGCCATTTCAACCTCTAATGCACTTGGCTCTGCGACTAGCATTTCTGCTGTCTGTAACTTATCCTCCTCAATGTCCTGTTCTGTATGTACATTTAATAGCTGATTAAAAATAACTTTTCCATCTATTTAATATACTCTTGGAATCTGCAATCATATCCCCATTTTCATTCCGAATTATGTTTGTTCTAGCCTGAAACCCTTCTTCTCTCTATACTAATTCCTGATATAATTCTCTAATGTTCCTATTTTTTGCATTCATTTCAAGATCATTAATCTTCTCTCTCAAATATTCCCTCTTTTTACTCTTTAGTAACTTGGTGGTTTCCCGTCTAACACTACCCAATTGCTCTAAATTTACTTCATTTGGCTCGTGTAACCATTTCATTTTTGCTAGCTTTCTTTTCTTTACAATGTCGGCACATTCCTCATCAAACCATTTCTTGTTTTGCCTCTTTTTTAAACAACCAATGCTTTCTGATGCTGACAATTTAATAGTATCTCTTATAGCCTCCCATTCTTTATTTATATCAGTTTCTTCTTCGTTTGCCACATTGTCATCTGAAGATTCCAGTACTTCAAATCTATTAGCAATTTTGATTTGGTATTCTTGCCGCATTTCATCATTTTTCAAGTTTTTTAATTCATATTTTACAGAATCATCTTTAGCGTTTGTTCCTCTCATAAGCGATAGCCGTTGTCTGATTTTCACCCTGACCAGATGATGATCTGAATTGCAGTCTGTCCCTCTAACTGATCTAACATCAATGATGCTACTGTGCCAGCGTTTATCCACTAATACATGATCTATCTGGTTCCAAGTTTCTCCATCTGGGGACGTCCAGGTGTATTTATGAATATCCTTATGCTGAAATGTTGTGCTCTTAACAATCAGATTCTTTGATGTGGCAAATGTGACTAATCTAACCCAAGTTGTCGTTACTATCTTCATGAAGACTGAATTTGCCTATTGTTGGTTTGAATATATCTTCCTGCCCCACTTTTGCATTAAAATCTCCTAAGACAATTTTCATATGATATCGTGAAAGGCTATCAAATAAGCATTCTAATTGTTCATAGAACTCATCCTTGATCTTGTCATCTTTATCTTCTGTGGGGGCATGTACATTTACAATTATAAAATCATGTCGTTTACCCTTTAGAATTATGTATGATATCCTATCACTAACAAACTTAATATCTCGGATAGCGGATAGGATCCTCCTTCTGACTAAAAAACCCGTTCCAAATGCAGGTCTTTCTGCACCCCCATAGTATAATGCAAAGCTTCCTGATTCCTGACTACCTTCTCCTGGCCACCTAACTTCCTGTAAAGCGACTATATCCAAGGGCGATTTATCCAATTCCCGCGTTAATATCTCTAGTGCCCCGCTATTGTATAAAGTCCTAACATTCCATGTTCCTAGGAACATGTCCCTGTGTTTGAGCCTTTGGCATGGGTTCCCTGAAGTAGTCCCCGCCCGGAGAACCGAATGGGGGACTATTTGACCTCCGGAAAATTTTACCTCAGTAGAACCCATGTCCGCATTTCTTGACGGTTGTATTTTTACAGTGAAAGATCGTCACTCTTTCGACCAAGGTACTTATTTCGTCTGGCTTATCACCTTCGACCAGTCCGGCATGGGTAACCCTAACGGCAGCAATGCTACCGCCGGCATAGCTCTCAGGATCATTTAAGCACACAAGCCACTCCACCACGACAAGGTAAAGATACCATGGAGGGACTTGATGAAAATCCATGTGTTAATTAAATAAAATATAAAATGTACTCAAATTCGGCAATTGGTGAAAGATGCAAATTTTATCAAAGTTATGACTGTTCCGGAAAGTGAAGCTTGGAAGGGTTTTGTATTGGTAGTACAAAATTTCCTAGATAACTATAAAGCACCAAATTATAAAGAAATTGTGCAAAACATGTTGGCAAGCTTCAGGATTCTGGGAGCAAATATGAGTACAAAGTTACACTTACTCCACAGTCAAATGGATAGATTTCCAGATAATTTAGGCAATTATAGCGACGAACAGGGAGTGTGCTTTCATTAGGATCTAAAAGTAATGGAGCAAAGGTATCACGGTACATGGGACCGTCACATGATAGCAGATTACTGCTGGTCTTTAAAAAGAGATTGTCCCCTAAAATATTATAGAAGAAAATCTTATAAAAAGCATTTCACTGAAGTATAACAAGGGTTTTCGATATTTTTCTTTCTATTTATGTCAGTGCATACTAATTTTTCAAAAAACAATTGACATTATAAATATATATGATATATTTTTTCATATTTTCCAACTTTTGTAGTGTAAAATGAAAATAAAGATTTAAAAAAACCAGAGCAAATCTTCCCAAATTCATTGATAGTTTCATGAATTGTGAGCATAAATATATCCGAAATTAATCTTATATCAAGGGCAACAAAACCACTGTTGACAAGTGCAATAAATCAAAAACTAATTAAGTTATTGTAATGTTCATAAATTGATTATGGGAAATAACATGATGTTTTCAATTAATATAAATTAATTAAATGAGTTGTATCTCACATCATACTTCGTGTTCTTCAAGCACGGAAACTGCAGTTTTCAAGAGGAATCTTTAATCGTAACGATGGCTGAAGGTAGGAGTGATTCCTCTTGAGAACTACAGTTTCCGTGCTTGAAGAACACAAAGTATGAGGTAAGATGCGACTCATTTAATTAATTTTTATTAACTGTTGTGCATTGCAGAGACTCTTGATGTCCCAACTCCTTTCAAAAAACATTAAACAGAAAATATATAAAACTATTATTCTTACTTACTTACTCACTGGCACTATCAAACCCGTAGGTTCATGGCCGCACGGACATAAGCTCTCCATACATCCCTATCCTGAGCTAATGCTTTCCAATCATTCCCTGTATAATCTACTTCCCTCAAATCATAGTTAATGTTATTCTCCCACCTCATTCTTGGTCTACCAACTGGGCATTTTCCCTCTGGTTTTCCTACAAGAAGCTTCCATGCACATCTTTCATTCCCCATGCGTACCACATGTCCTGCCCTCGCAGTCTACGAGACTTAACTGTTCTTATTATATCTGGCTTCCTATAAAGACAATGTAGTTCATTGTTATGTAGTCTGCTCCATTCACCTGTCTGTTCATCTCTCTAAAACTATTATTCTACCAGTTATATTATATGGGTGCGAAACATGGACTCTTACTACTATAAGGGAAGAAAGGAGATTACAAGTATTTGAGAATAAAGTACTTAGGAAAATGTTTGGACCAAAGAGAGATGAACAGACAGGTGAATGGAGAAGACTTATATAACAATGAACTACATGGTCTTTATAGGAAGCCAGATATAATAAGAACAGTTAAGTCTCGTAGACTGCGATGGGCAGGCACATGTTGCACGTATGGGGAATGAAAGACTTGCATGGAAGCTTCTTGTAGGAAAGCCAGAGGGAAAACGCCCAGTTGGTAAACCAAGAATGAGGTGGGAGAATAACATTAACTATGATTTGAGGGAAGTAGATTATACAGGGAATGATTGGAAAGCATTAGCTCAGGATAGGGATGTATGGAGAGCTTATGTCTGCATGGCCATGAACCTACGGGTTCGATAGTGCCAGTGAGTAAGTAAGTATTGTTTGTTGTATGTTTATGAGCAATAATTAATAGTCTAATACACAGAATAATGAATATCCCATTAAGGGGGGGTGTGATGGGTGAAATTTTCGACATTTTCAGTCAAATTTAGCATTTTTTGTTTTTTGTATTAAAAAAATACTACGTAACTTAAAGTATAAGTTGGCAAAGTTTCAGTGTCCTATGGCGCTTGTAAGTCTCCCTAATGACTGTAGGAGGGCATGTATGCTACATTCTAATTTAACTGCATGCAAACTTTCAAATTGGCTTTTCCACACTTTTATTTTCATTGCATGTCAATACATTCAAATCAAAATAGCATTGACAAATTTAATGATAGAAGCACGAAATTTTAACTGCATGTCCCACACACTATGGCTAATAATTCTATGCATGGATTTTGAAACAATGTTGATAGTTTTTTAAATAAAAAATAAAATATGTGTAGTAATTTAAAAAAAAAAACGAAAATTGTCATATGCAGAGGATTTATATTTTTTTTTCCCCCTTTATTATAATTATATAGAAAAGTTAATACATAGTGTTGTTCTAAATAAGTCAGTGGTCATGTAGAAAAAAAATCAAAAATTTTACTAAAAAATTATGGGACTTATTAAAAATTTATGTATGCAAATTTGTAAATGGATTTTCTTCAATAAATAAAAAACCTTTAAGCCTAGAAGGATGAAACTTTAATATATTACTTATTATGGCATGAATGAGTGTACAAAAAATCAAGTATGTAGCTTAAACACTGTAGAAAATAGAAATTTCACCTATCACCCCCCTTAAATGAAGAAAATTTCAGAAATGAATATAATCATATCTTAAACATAGCTAGATTAAATTGTTTTTAATAACAAATAAGTTAAGGAAATTCAAAGAGAAAAAAAAAGACTTAAAGAAAACACTATCCTACAAACTGATTGCAAGGAAAAGAAAAAAATTCAAGAAAATTACTTACCATTATGAAATGCATATAAAATTTCAAAAAAATTTTGACAAATACAATGTTACATTGGCACCAATAAATAAATTTAGTCTGGGTAATCTTCTAAGTATTAATAAAAAAAGTTATTGTCCCAAATAATAAGTCCGGAATTTATCAAATAAATTGTAATGATTGCAGTAAAGTATATATAGAAAAACCCAAAAGGAGTTTGGAAACTCGTATTAAAGAACATTTTAGAAATATTAAAAATTGTGAAATTGAAAAATCAGCAACTGAAGCACATAATTTACTAGAGAATCACAAAATCGGAGGAGAAACAAAACTTTTAAAATAATTGGATAAAATGAACTTTTATAGGAAAAAAATCACTATGAGGTTTAATTTAAGATTAAATTAAAATGTTTCATACCTCACCTCATATCCAGTCCACCAAGAGAGGGAGGAAAAAGCAGTTCTCCTGATTTACATAACATTAGTTGACGAGAAATTACTGAAGATGAAGCTACCCAAGGCTTCAAAACCGGTCTAGTTAAAAGACTCAATATGAAGTGGAGTATCAAACATTTTTATATAATTTTTAATTGGATAAACCTTTGGAATTGACAGTTTGGGAGAAGATACACATTCAGAAGAATAAAGATAGATTGATGAATTGTAAATATTCCTAATGAACAAAATTTAATTTTAATGATTATACCTCATAATGTTTACTTCCCAACATTAATTAAATTTAATTTTAAAGTTTATAAACTCAACCATAGATTGCAGCTCAGATGTTGATGGCAGAAGAATTTCATCAGTCAGAGTTGTGACTGATGATGGACCAAATTACGTCTGAAACCATGGTATCGTGAAAAACATGAAATTTATGAGGTGTTTTTAGAATATACTCTGACTAATGTTAAATGAATGTTACATCATAATGTTTACTTCCCAACATTAATTTTAATAGAAGTGTAACTAAATTAGTATAGTTGAATTTACCCCCTGTAGAGGAAGAGAGCCTAAGGGTCGTATCTATAAATGCATTAGACCGTAAAAGTCTTTCTCTGCTGAGAAAGTTGCATCCAAAGACGTTTTTGCATACTCAAAAATCTGTTCATGCGATAATAACTGTCGAAATTCCTAAGCTTCCTGGCGAGGTGACTTTGCTGAGAACGAATCGTGAGCAACCCGATGAGAACTGATGTACTTTGAAACCTTGCCACGTACCTTGCTGCTTTATCCAAGATGTCGGACCTTGCAGACTTCGATCATGTATTCGGTATACGCGGAGAAGAGGAATTTGATAGAGTCTACCAAAGAATTCAACTGGAAGAACAGGAGAATCGGCATAATATCGCGTGATGCAGACATCGTATACGGTATTATTTACGGGATGCAAGCGTAAATGCATTCCTCTAGCAGACAAAAATAATGGAAGTGGTTTTATCGCTGAGAATTCTGGGTAATTTCTTGCCAATATTACAAAAATGACAACTTTCATGCATGACCAGTTAGTGGGTCGCTAATTAGATCTTTGCACTCGCTCATGGAAAGTCACCTCACCAGTGATTGGAAGTAATTTGAGTAAAGACTAATGTATTTGCATGCGGCCCTAAGTCTTGTTGAAACACACAAAGGCTTACAAGAAGAAGAAACTGTACACTTACTTCGTCAATTTCATTTTCCTGAGCCAGTTCTTCCTGTAGTGTGGGTGGGTTGTTTTCAGAATTTTCAGTGTCCTATAAATTAAAAACACAGCAGCAAATTAATATAATTTAATAAATTCACAAACTTTAACCACCACCATTTACAACACAAGCTACAACAATACTACCACTACTACAGGGATTCCAGTAAATTACAAATATGACATTTCCGACTATTTCCCCGGTTTTTATGACATAAAAAAATAATTTCAGAGTATTTTTAGTACTAAATTGAATTAATTCTAGTAAAGGTTATTTTGTAAAAATATTTTTTAATATGTGTAAGCAATAAAAATATAATTTATAGCAGCATGTGCTTAAGAGCACCCAGTACTTTATTGGGTTAAAAAATAGTTTTCTTTTTGCTTCAGAAAAATCTAGGAAGGTCTATTTTGTCGATGTGTAATATTTAATATTATTTTGTCGATTTTGGACATTTAAACCCATAAAAATTGATTCTTAAAAATGGCATATGTGTCTTCTGCTTATGTGCACATTTTTTGTTTTTTGCATTTTCCTTAGCTTGTATTTTTTTCATAATTTGGTACACTTTTCTCTGATATTATGAAAGATAGGAGAATAATTTTTGGCATGGATATGCAGTTTAAAGATCTCTGTAATAATAAGGAAAATTTATATTTGTGCTATTGATAAGTGTTCGAAATTAAAAAAAAAAGTGTGCAACATTTTTAACAAAAACAATTTTTGATTTTTTAATAAATCACAATCCATATATGAACACAAACGAACATTATTATTGTCAAACAAACTATGGACAATAACATACTAAATTTTGGAAACAATTGGACAAGTAGTTTTTGAGAAAATTGTATCAAGACAATACTTTTAAGAAGTTGGATTTTTTATTTTAATTTTTTTGTATCTTAAATTACTCATGAAGAAATATGTCTAAAAAGTTAACCAGAGTGCCATTATGTTCAGGAAGACTTGTTTACTTAGTGACATAATTTTCATGCACATGACTTAAGAATAAGCTGAAAAAATTATTTTTGTATGTTGCATATTGTTAAACCAAATTGCAAGAAAATTAGTACTGAGTGCCCTTAAGTATTGTTTTGTAACAGATGTCGGACAAACTGCAGCGTGTCCATAATATGTGTATCAGATTCATATTTAATGTTCGAAAATACGATCACATTTCTCTATTATTCCACGAATTGTCATGGCTACATCTAAAAGAGAGAAGAAAATCGCACTGTCTAATTCTCCTATTTAAGATCCTACATACCTCGATTCCCAATTATTTATCATCCCGTTTCCAGTATCTATCCTCAAACCATAACTTAAACACAAGATCACAACATAGTCTCTTACTTAATATACCGCAACATAGGACATCACATCACTGCATGTCATATACCATCTCCACTTCTCACAACTGGAATTCCCTACCACAAGAAATAAGGGGCTGCCAAACATTGGCATCTTTTAAAAGAAACCTAAATTTATAATTGCTCTAAACTCGACTTCATTATTATCCAGTGTAAGATATATATATATTAATTGGTGTTTCCCGTATAATGTATCATATTTATTATTATTATTATTATTATTATTATTATTATTATCGTATCATTATTGTTATTACCCTATAAAATGTTGTTTGTACATGACATTTACATTGCTACATTTATTGTATCTTTAACTGTTTATAATTAGTATAGTGTATATCTATATTTGTCAAATATTTATTTGTATTTGTGCTGGTTGAGTGGAAGAGAGGGCCTTATGGCCTTAACTCTGCCAGAATAAATAAAGTATTATTACTATTATTACTATTATTATTATTATTATTATTATTATTATGTTGGCAAATGTCAGCATTTCTTTAGCGCAGCAGCTTTACTCCGCCAAATGCATGCTATAGTTTCATAAACATTTCTTCCAAGAAATATTCCAATATCTGTAGGAATTTTTACAATATGGTTGCGATTCTTTTGATTTGAATACAAGATAGATGCTCATGTCTTTACAAATTCATGTCTACTTCCCGGTTGCTTTCAAATTCCCAACTTATTTCCGGTTCTCAAGATTTTCCCAACTGCTAGACAACCTGTACTACTGGATCATTTTCTATCATCTCTAAGGGTCAGTTTCACCAACAGAGGTAACTGTATTATGCTAGTTTTCCCCAAGTATAATGCATAGCTTAAACTGAAGTAATACAGTTACCTCTGTTGGTGAAACTGACCCTTGCATCTTTTCTTATCATCTTACTTTTTGTGTATTCTTTCTTCTTTCCTTACACATTTATCTCGATGGGGATATTTCTAGCCATCTAGTATACCTTCTAATTAATTTTGCTAATGGCTGCGATTATATTGAGAAGGTCATGCCATTGTCTTGTATTTTCTTTACCCTCAACCAATTAGTCTACTTGGAACATTGCTAATTCCAGCCCATTGTGGAATACAAGGGAATGAAAGAGCCAATATACTTGCAAAACAAACAGTGTAAAATTAAGCAGAAAGTAACAACTGCATTTTCTTATGAATCAATTAAAAGAATTATAAAGAAAACATTTAAAGATAGTTCCAATTTAGTTGAAAAGGTCGGAGCAGAAATATAAAAATCAGTAAGAAAATCCATCTATAATTCCACAACTACCAATAAAATCTTGCAGTTGCTACACTGAGGCTTACTACAGGACATGGGTGCTTAGGAAAACATCTTCATAGAATTGGTATATTAATGTCTCCTGAGTGTATATTGTGTTCTCAAAGTGTGGAAATGGACAGAGAACATTTAACAAACTGTTTAGCTCTTCAAAATTATCAAGATGTGACATCCAAGTATTGGGAAGCAAGAAGGAGAATAACTCTATTGTTAATTCCAGAGCATTAGCTACATACATACATACATACATACATACATACATACATACATACATACATACATACATACATACATACATACATACATACATACATACATACATTGCTAATGACTGGTAGCCACTTTTATGACTCCAAGAAAATAAAGAAATGCTCGTAATTAATATTAATTTACAAGTGATATTTATACAGTAAAGTTTTGTGAAAGTATTAAATGTAGTACAGTGAATACAGGGTGCCTCTAGTCACTATCCATTTCCATGAAAACATTAGGCTACGATTTTTGTTTATTTCTTTGCAAGCACCGTTAGCTTAGTGCAACAAGTTTAGCACGGAAGAACAGGTTGTCATTGTTTGTGCACAAGTATGTGGATTGTCATAAGAAGATGTTAGAGCTGAATTTACCTATAAATTCCGTAAAACCAGCCACAACAAAGGCACACATTCGTCTGCTTGTAAACAAATTTAAGCGTTAATAGTGAGTGGAGAACATATTTTTAACGACTCGCCTCATATAATTTCAAATTTCTTTGATACCGGCAGTTTCAGACATACAATTCGATAAATATTTATTTAATAAATTGTAATGATTGTAGCAAAGTATACATAGGAAAAACAAAAAGGAATTTGGAAACACGCACTAAAGAACATTTTAGAAATATTAAAAATTGTGAAAATTGAAAAATCAGCAATTGCTGCACAGTTTGCTACATCATCACAAAACTGAAAAAGAGGCAAAACTTTTGAAACAATTGGATAAACCGTTGGAATTAACAATTTGGGAAAAGATATTTATTCAGAAGAATAAATATCGATCTATGATCTTTGATAATCCGGTGGATAAAAATTTAATTTCAGAGAGTTTATAATCCCAACCAAAGATGGCAGCACAAGAGGTGATGTCCATAGAGAAATCAACAACCAGAGAATTTCATCAGTGGAAATCATGACTGAAGAGGGACAAGATATTGTCTGAAACCACCGGTATCAAAGAAATTTGAAATTATATGAGGTGAGTCGTTAAAACATGTTCTCCACTCACTATTAATGATATAACCTCATGTTTACTTCCCAATATTAATTTAAATATAAATTTAAGCATACTGGTAGTGTGTATGATGAAGCACGTCATGGATGACCATGCATGTGCAGCTATTGCAGATTTATCTATTTTCCCATTTTTAACTTTTCTAACATGTTCTTTCAATGAGTAAGAAACAATCTATAAGAATGCCAACTACCAATTTAACAGTTAAATGGAGCTGAAGATGATACACAGAAGTTGTCATCAAATAACATGCAATAACTACATTTAATTTTCACAAAAATGTCATGTATACCACTATGGTTTTCACTCATTCAACTACATATGTAGTTTATACATAAAAATCAAGATTCTTGAATTATAACTATATGCTAGACTCATGTCATCAGCTACAGCTGGACACAAGTATGAAGAATGAATAGCAAAAATATAAATTTAAAAGTAAAAATGTAAATTAAAAAACAAACATACTAAAGATATTACCATCACCACAGCATGCAAGCAATATGAACATCCTTCAAATTTGATGTGAATAAACCAAACCAACAGTTGAAAGTTTCAACAACTAATTCTCAATTGACTTTTTAAGAATTAAACTATGAGGTATTATTTATTTAAAAATTGATCACCACTTGACCTCATATTCTTATTCTTAGTAGACCGATTTTGGAACTTTATTCGGTTCCATCGCCAGTACTTTCTTCACGACCTTTGTTATGTCATCTTGAAGAGTCATATCTTGCTCCCTCTGTTGGTAGAGTGAAGAACCACAAAATCAAATCATTTCCCCCAAGAATTTTCACATTTCATTGGCACCGAAAATGACTTCAGCATCATTAGATTAATTGGATCCAACAAAAATGATTAAATAAAAATAACAATTCAGAGATTTATCATATTAAATGCAGGGAATGTGAGAGTGTCTACATAGGGAAAACAAAGAGAGATTTAAAAACCAAAGTGAAAGAACATCTTAGGAATGTCAAGAAGTAGAAAAATCTGCAGTAACAGCCCATGCATCGTCAGAAAAACATCAAATCAATGGAAAGGCTAAATTAATAAAACAAATAGAAAAACTTAAGAATGGTATGGGAAAAAATCTATTTCAAGAAGCGAAAAATAAATTAATGAATTTTAAAATTCCCAGTGAAATTATTTGATTTCGACATTTTTCAGTCTACCAACGGAGGAAACAAGGGCGGCTCTTCAGGACGACACAACAATGGTCATGAAAATACTGAGGAAGGAACCAAATAAGGCCCCAAAACCGGTCTAACAAGAAGAAGAATGAGGTAAGGTGACAAAATTGTAGATTTAAATTAAAATTTTTATACTTCATCTCATATCCAGTCTTCTAATTAAATCTGTTTCAAAACCTATGTGGTTTCAAAACCTATGTGGTTTCATCTTCAATATCTCAACTGATGTTATGAAGTTCAGCAGAACTGTTTCTTAATCCATCTATTGATGGAACAATGAACCTCCAATCAAATCAAATTCCCAGGAATTTCGAAATTCATTAGTTTTCCTTCTTGTTTTTTGAGTGTGGATTTCTTTCCCAAATTGTCAACTCTTTTGGTTTTTCTATTTGTTTAAATTTGGAAAACATCTAATTGATATAAAGGCTAGTTTAATAAAACAAATAGAAAAATCAAAAGAACTCACTGTTTGGGGGAAAAAATCCATATTCATAAAAAAAGAAAAAAGAATATAAGAATTTTGAAATTCCCAAGGAAATTGATTTGATACGGAGGTTCAGTCCACCAACAGATGGAGTAAGAAGCAGTTCTCCTGAAAGACAATAACATCAGTCATGATATTACTGAAGATGAAACCACCAAGGTTTTGAAACCAGTATAATTAGAAGAGACGCTCACCTCTGACCACGGGGTCCCAAGATATCGTCTCGATCACACCATGTGGGTTTCGTGATGAACGAAACAGAACTTGGGCAGGTTTTTCTCGGGGTTTCTCCTGTTTTTTCCTGCCACAAATTTCATTCCACCATTTCTCTATACTCGTCTCATCCATTTTGTTTCATTTCATTCATCCATCCCTGTGACAGTGCATCAGGAGTGGTCGACCAATACCTGTCGTTCACAGATCTCTATAAATATAGGAGTTTCATCTAATCTCATTCCTCGACCCGACCCTGAGTTAGACACGAGTTGAGGATATTTATTTATAATTAGAAGACTGGATATGAGGTGGGGTATAAAGAACTCTAAATTAAATCTCATAGTGATTTTTCCTATAAAAGTTCAATGATAAAATTGTATGTAATTAGATGACTAATTCTCAATATAACTTGCACCAAACCCCATAACAAACTACTAAACACAACGTTCTTACCAGGTCGAATAAACCCAGTATGTCATCTGACAAACTATCTGGTTCCTCAGGGACTATACTGACTCGCTTTGAGGGAACTTCTTCATTCTGAAAATATTAATATTCCAATTTTTCTTCTCCTTTATATGATAATACTTAACACAAATAAACACAAAAATGTTTTTTTTTTCTTTTTAAGTACAATAG
Source organism: Diploptera punctata (assembly GCA_030220185.1). Lineage (NCBI taxonomy): Eukaryota > Metazoa > Arthropoda > Insecta > Blattodea > Blaberidae > Diploptera > Diploptera punctata. The sequence goes on along the minus strand of JASPKZ010007671.1, from coordinate 797,751 downwards.
GAAGTAATATTAAGAGGTTTATTTAATAATTAAGATATTTGGTCTGTACATTCTTATCTCTTATGGTTGTTTTTGTTGAACATATGTTTCAAGTTGATTCCAGTACATTGTGGCATGGAAGGTAATGAGAAGGCTGATATGCTTGCCAACAAAACGGTTCCACACCTCCTCCAACCGACAATACGAAATCAATTACCTATCTTACAAATCAGTGCAACTCTACACCAAAATGAAAATAAAATCCCATATAGCCGAACAAAACAAAATCCAATGTGAAACCAAGATATGGAAGACATTACTAGAACCAGATACAATACCAAACAGCCCCAGATCAATTGCAGTTGCATCATTTCGTCTTGAAACTGGTCATGATTGCTTGGCAGCACATCTACATAGAATTAAGCTACTAGACTCTCCACACTGCATAGTATGCAAGGACACAAATACGATAATGAACAAGGATCACTTGATGTTCTGCGCTGATCTTCAGAAAATAGTTGGAACACCATTCCAAATTGCTGAATATTATTGGGAAGCCCACAAGTGAATGATGACAAATCAAGAGCTTCGGAACATTTGAATACTACAACTACTACTGTTTCAAGGCTTGTGAGCCCCATCTTCAGCAATTATAGACTGATTTTCCTCAAGTTGTCGGCCCTGATTCTTGACTCCTGCTCCCTCTGCCTGTGGTCCAATGAACTTGCTAATGAGGTTCCTTTCTCCGGGAATTTCAAAATTCATAAAGAAGAATTATGAATTAAATTAGTTTCAGTCTGATCATCTTACCTCAATATTAATGTTGATTTGTTCTTGGACATGTTTCAAAACAATTCTGTTTTATCATCAGCTTGTCCAGACTCTTTTTAGATGTTTCAAAACAATTCTGTTTTATCTGGACAAGCTGACGATAAAACAGAATAGTTTTGAAACATGTCCAAGAACAAATCAACACTAATATTGAGGTAAGATGATCAGACTGAAAATAAATTAATTAAAAGAACCTCAAAATATCACTTCCTAAAATTAAATAAGAATTATGAATTTTGAAATTCCCGGCGAAAGGAACCTCATTATTAAGAAGAATTATGAATTTTTAAATTCCCGGAGAAAGGAACCTCATTAGCAAGTTCATTGGACCACAGGCTGAGGAAGCAGGAGTCAAGAATCAGGGCAGACAACTTGAGAAAAATCAGTCTGTAATCACTGATTATGGGACTCTCAAGCCTCAAAACATATGTTCAACAAAAACAACCATAAGAGGTATGAATAATCAGTCTGTAATCACTGATTATGGGACTCTCAAGCCTCAAAACATATGTTCAACAAAAACAACCATAAGAGGTATGAATACACAGACCTGTTAATTACAAAAATATCTGTCTCCACAGTAAAAGCGCAGCTCTTGGATTCAAACCCATGTTAGGCAGAAATTTTTATTTTCTATTTTGCTATAAGAGAAAAATCTATGTGTAAATCAGAATGCCTAATAGCTTAAATCGTTGAAGCACTGGTGCACAGAACCAGAGATATTGGGTTCAAATCCTTATTTAAGCATATATTTTTCTAATCAATTGAGTTGGTGTTTACTTGATGAAAATCCATATTTATTAATTAAATAAAAATAAAACGTAATTTTATTTGATTTTCATATTTATTATATAATTCAGTGACAGCTGTTTCGGTACACTGTACCTTCTTCAGACATGTTAACAAATTGTGAATATTTTTCTATTCAAATTTAATTTGTTATTCAGTGAAAAGTGATAAATTTAGTATTAGACATCAAATCTTAGCTTTACTGGCTATAACTGTAGTGTTGATTTCCATTTAAAAGTCTTCTTGTTTCAATAGACCACTAGAAAGCATTAGTAGAACAAAGTTCATTGCTATCTGACACGTGGGAATCATATTAATATAAGAGAAGAATCTCTAATAACTTAAATCGTTAAAGCACTGATGTACAGAACCAGAGATGGGGTTCAAATCCAGATTTAGGCATATATTCTTCTAAGATTAAATTAAAATGTTTCATGCCTCATCTCATATCCAGTCTTCTAACTAGACCGGTTTCAAAGCCTGGACAGCTTCATCTTCAGTAATTTCTCGTCGACTGATGTTATGTCAATCAGAAAAACTGCCTGCTTTTGATGAACATAACATCAGTCAATGAGAAATTACTGAAGATGAAGCTGCCTAGGCTTTGAAACCGGTCTAGTTACAAGACTGGATATGAGGTGAGGCATGAAAAATTTTAATTTAATCTTAAATTAAACTGGGGCACGCCGTAGCATAGTGGTTAAGGCACTGTGCTACAAGCCGGAAGGTCGAGGGTTTGAGTCCCAGTGGGGTCAGGATTTTTAAAAAACTGACCCAAACCTTCTGGCGGCACTCTGGCCCTGGAGTCGACTCATCCTCTAATGGAAACGAGTACCAGATGCTTGTTCTGGGAGTAAAGGCGGCCGTCACGCAGGGCTCACAACCCGGCTAACACCAAGTGACGATTGTCTAGAAAAAGTAGGAGCCTTAACCTCCTACTGCCCCAAGGGCCTCCTGAGGCCTGTAGTGGGATCACTTTACTTTTTACTTAAATTGAACCTCATAGTGATGTTTTCCTATAAAAGTTTAATATATTTTTCTATCCAAATTTAATTTGTTTATTCAGTGAGAAGTGATATATTTAGTACTAAACATAGAAATTTTCATGTTTACTTGTGTTAATTATGCTTCTACCCATATCATAAATAGAGAAAAAAATGTTATTTGTTACAAAAAATATTAACAATAAAAATACATTACAAAATTACCATAGGAAGTAACATAATGAGCTTCTTAATAAATGAGGTGAATCTGTTTTCATCTTACCTAAAAGTAGTGGAGTTCTTTTAAGACATGTTTCAAAACAAATTTTCTATTTTATCGTCAGCTTGTCCAGACTGTTGATTATTACGTTGACATCCCTGGATGTCGACTCCTACACCATCTTTTTGTGGTACAAAGAACTTACATATCAAAACTCTTTCACTATTTGGGAGATCTACATCCAGAAGAACAAGGACAGAATCATGAATTTTTAAATTCCATGAGAGAGATATCCGAGGTTTGATCCTTGGGACTGCGAGCAATGTATAAGATACATCTTCAAGTGGGTTGTTAGCCCGTTTTCATGGCGGGTTTATTATTCGGGGTTTCCTCCCTAGGCCGATTACCTTCACCCAGCTCCAGAGCTCAGCCTGCCCCCGTTTTATTTCTGAATTCTCTCTCCTAGATGGGTTGTCTTGCAGGACTAACGAACCCCATCCGCCCATTTGTCAATCTACAAGGCAGTAGATGTAGAGTTGCCTCTTCCGTCAGGTACACCATACTGAAGAACTCCTCCACTGTATCTACTGTTGAGGTCTTCACCGTAACCCTGGAAAGGGGCCCTCACAAGGTAATATCAGCTGGGCAAGCCGAACCAAGTTCTTTTTTTTATGAGGTGTTACTCCTCCCCCTCACCATTTTTCAACCTGGCTTGGGACAGGCTATGCACATCCAATATGTCTTCCTCCGAGGAGTGATTTTGGAAATAAACAGGATGAAAATCCTACAAATTATGTTTAAGAAGAAGAGAGAGATATTTGATATGCAAGTTCTTTGGACCACATAAAGATATAGTAAGAGTCGACATCCAGGGCTAACAACATAAAAATCAACAATCTGGACAAGCTGAAGATGAAACACAGAAGATTTGTTTTGAAATATGTCTTAAAAGAACTCGACTTTTAGGTAAGATGAAAAGAGACTCACCTTATTTATTAAAAATACAGTTTTCAGGTACTGTATGGCAAATGTCTTCCTACGGACATTACAACGGCCCACTGATTACAACAAACAATAATCAGTTCATATTCTGATATCAATATCAATTCTGAGCTAAGTTCCAGTTGTACTGTAAACAAACTTGCGTAAGGTATTATTTTGCCAACTATTGGGGGAACCGTGGTGCTACTTTTACCTGCTGTATGACTGAACTGTCATCAACAGAAACATTGTTCTTATGCAATATCATATTCTACAAGATAAGATGATACCGATAATTAAGATCTTTCTCCATTTGTTATTTACTTATGACAAAAAATTATATACTAGATCTACCTAATCAGATGTTTTATGCTTTTTCCACAATGTTGACAGAAATCCTTTATTTACAATTTCATTAGAAGCAGAATTTGTGCTCCAAGCTGACTCACCTGTGAATTCTGCTGTTATTTTCACCACATACTCAATGGCTAATGTGGGACATTTTTTCACTAAACTGTTTGAAAACATTCAAAATAATGTGTTTCTCTCCACTTTTCAAATAGTTTCATTTAGAATGTAAGAAATTCTAAAGAAAGTAACTATTTTAAAACAATAGGAATCCTAAAATATTCTGCATTGTGTGTACATAAGATTAACACAATGTTTCATCATCATCGTCCTTTCAAGTATTAGGCCCAGTGGCCCGTTACGGTCTCCCGCCATCTCCGAAAAGGTTGACCCACAAGGAACACAATGTTTATTTAATGTATTAAAATATTAATTTTATAATATTGAGTGGAAAACATATTTTAATAACTCACCTCATACAATTTCAAATTTATTTGATTTAAGACCATTGATTTTGGAATATATTAAACAGTATCAACTAAATTGGAAACACCATCTTGAAAGAATAATGAGTTCAAATCGGATCCCCAAAGCTGTTATAATTATATACCAAGAGGACGAAGATCACTGGGCCGTCCTATGAAACGCTGGAGGGAAAATTTTCTATAGGATCGTAACAGGCCTTGGTCTAATACTTGGAAGGAAGAAGAAGAAGGTTTCGAATGAATTTTTCATTTTTTCGAAACCAATGGTCTTAAATCAAATAAATTTGAAATTTTATGAGGTGAGTTATTAAAAATATGTTTTCCACTCAATATTAATGATATAACGTCATAATGTTTACTTTCCAACATTAATTTTAATAGAATTAATTTTATATTTTATGATTCTCCCATATAACTTACATATATACATGTTAGATAATACATATGTTTATTTTCTTTATCTTGAGTGTTAGAGAGGAAACTATATTTTCATACACGCTTAAAAGTAAAACAATTATTCGACCAATGAAAATGCAGTCACACATCTGGTTTGTTTACATTACAACTGGAACTTACAGCGGAATTAATACAGTAAAGGTTATACTTTTTACATTTTAAAATTGTGCATAAAATCTGTCGGGTTCAAATCCCAATTTAGGCAAAAACTTTTCTCTTAAAATAATAACTTGTCCTTTAATATAGGTGACATAAAATACATTGATATCAATGCCTATGGTGTTCTGTGCTGGTACTGGTGACCTTTCGGGCACCATGACCATATAATATTGAATAAACAAGAAGGATATTCACTTATAAAGAAGCTTAGTTAAGATGGTGCATAGCAATGGTTGGTGATTTGTTAGTAACAATGCTGTATGTACATTAATGAGTCATATTTTTACATCTTACCTCATATCTTATGTTTGTTTAAACATGGAAACCAGTTTTCAAGAGAAGGATCTCTCTCATTTTCAACCGACATTATGACTACCGGATTTTCATTGGAATCTCCATCAATAACATTGCCATCTGGTATTGATTTGATGAACTTTGAGATGAGGTCACGTTCATCAGGAATCTCAAAATTGATTCCTGATTCGAGGTTCCTGTTGAACGTGACCTCATCTCAAAGTTCATCAAATCAACACCAGATGGCAATGTTATTGATGGAGATTCCAACGAAAATCTGGTAGTCATAATGTCGGTTGAAAATGAGAGAGATTCTTCTCTTGAAAACTAGTTCCTGTGTTTAAAGAAACATAAAATATGAGGTAAGATGTAAAAATATGACTCATTAATTTACGAATTAAGAACCTCATAATGTCATTTCCCATATTTAACTATGAACAATGCTATAACCTAATCTCACAATAATTACTCACCTCATCCTCTGAAACAACTCGCTTGCGTTTCAGTAGAGTTGGACGTTTATGTTGATGATCACTAGAAAAAAAAGCATCATCACTAACAATAAAATGCTTTCATTACAAAATAGTTATTTTTGGATAAAAGGCAGATGAACAGAGAGGTGAATGGGGAAAAGTTTGTAATAGCTACATTATTTTTATAGGAAGCCAGATATAATAAGAACAGTTAAGTCTCGTAGACTGTGATAGCAAGGACATGTAGCACAAATAGGGAATGAAAGAGAGGCATGGAAGCTTCTTGTAGGAAAACCAGACTGAAAACGTCCAGTTAGCAGACCAAAAATGAGGTGAGAGAATAACATTAACCATGATTTGAGGGAAGTAGATTGTACAGGGGATGATTGGAAAACATTAGCTCAGGATAGGGATGTTGGAGAGCTTATGTCCACGTGGTCATGAACCTATAGGTTCGATAGAGCCAATGAGTTAGTTAGTTATAACACAAGAATATAAAATGAGTTCAGACATTTCAAAATGAATTTGTAAAGTATTTTCAATTCTTGCTAACTCGCTGGCTCTATCGAACTTGTAGGTTCATAGCCACGCTGACAAAAGCTCTCTCCATACATCCCTATACTTAACTAATGTTTTCCAACCGTCTCCTATATAATCTACTTCCTCGAATTGAGGTCAATATTATTCTCCTACCTCATTCTTAGTCTATCAACTGGATGGTTATATTTTTTTATGATTATATTTCTTTTGGTCTTATTATATTAAGACTATGAATTTGTGTTTTAATAATTCTTGCTAGAGAATCAGTATTTTGGATGAGCTATTTTGGTAATCTTTTTACATCTATAATTACTATTTTATTACTACGAGGGCGGATCGGAAAGTAACGCACAATAGTTTTTTTCTGCCTTGGTATTGCAGCTAGAATGTTGAAATTTCACAGAGATATATAGTTTGAAGTTTTCACTACAGATGGTATTTTTTTCTCAGGTGCACCTCTTGCGAGAGAAGCTTGAACTATGCAACAAAGATGGCACGCATGCTACAGTCGTCCACCTGTGAGGAACAGAGAAGTGTTGTTCGATTTTTGTGGGCCAAAGGGCATAAACCCAGTGAAATTCACAGGGACATGCGTGGCGTGTATGGGGATGATTGTATGGACCGTAGCAATGTCTTCCGTAAAGTTAGTGCTCGCTGGGTGCCTAAGAACCTGACAGACGACCACAAGGGCCAGCGAATGATGGCAAGCTTGGACCACTTAACGCGGTACACCGCACAAGGACATGACTTTCTGGAAGGAATCGTCACAGGTGATGAGTCGTGGGTGTACCACTACACGCCCGAAACAAAGCAGGCATCAGCAGTGCGCAGATGGCTACACTCCAACCAAACGGACTTCTACGAACAGGGCATATTGAAACTGGTAACACGATGGGAAAAATGTGTTGAGAAAGTTGGTGACTATGTCGAAAAGTAGGTAAAAGATGTAAGTTCATTTGTGATTTTTTTTCCTTTTTTTTTACTATTAAACTTTTTAAAAAAAAAATTATTGTGCGTTACTATCCGATCCGTCCCTCACAGGTGGACGACTGTAGCATGCGCGCCATCTTTGTTGCATAGTCCAAGCTTCTCTCGCAAGAGGTGCACCTGAGAAAAAAATACCATCTGTAGTGAAAACTTCAAACTATATCTCTGTGAAATTTCAACATTCTAGCTGCAATACCAAGGCAGAAAAAAATTATTGTGCGTTACTTTCCGATCCGCCCTCGTATTATTGGTTTGTACTTTCAGAAGAATAAGACTTTTTACCTTTTATTTATTTTTTGGAAGAAGTTTAATTCCTATTTTCCTACAAAAATCTTCCTTGCTCCTCTTTCACTCCCCATTCGTGACACATGTCCTGTCCATAGCAGTCCACGAGATTTAACTGTTTATCTGATTTCCTATAATGATCATGCAGCTCACTGTTATGTTGTCTTTTCCATTCACCTGTCTATTCATCTCTCTTTCGTCCTAAAATTTTTGGAAGAACTTTATTCTCAAATACTCAAACTTTTCTCCTCCCTTAAAGTAAGAGTTCATGTTTTGCATCCTATAATATAACTGGGAGAATAATAGTTTTATACATTTTCATATTAATGTTTTTTGAGAGAAGTTAGGGCGTCAAGAGTCCCTGTAATATATAATAGCATGCAATTCCAGAATAGAGCCTATGTTTAATTTCTTTGTGCATGTCATTCCTGTTTGTAATTATTGTTCCTAAGTATTTGAATTCAGCCATTTCTCTAAATCTCTCTCATTTCTCATTAACTGTCCATTTTATATAATATATTTCCATCTATGAACATATATTTAGTTTTATTGATGTTTACTTGCAATCCCAAATTTCTTTTGTTATTTCAATTCTTGTTTCATGCGTAATTTTATTTCATACTATGTTGAACTTCATTATTTTAATAAATGATACACTTGGTTGTAAAAATGGTAACTAATATTTCTTTACGAATCAAAGTTTTTGGCAACATCAGATTCCTTGCAGCTGATTTCATAGGTTATTTGAAAAGATCTATAGGAAATTTGTTTCTTTGATATGAATAATGTTGATACAGTATTGATTTATGGCAAGAGACTATGAAGAGTTAAAATAGAATCGGATGCAAAAATCATAGAACAAGTTTCTGAAATTAATTACTTTGGTCATCTAATAAAGTAAAACTTGTTTAATCCGGAACGTGAATAATGCGGAAATTGGTCTAATGTGAACATATTTATTGGCCCCGGCGAAATAATACTAACTTTATGTGTATTTATTTTGTATAAAACGGAATCTGTTCAACGCGGGAACGGAAGGATATTTTTACAAAATTCATGAAAAATATGTTTATAAGGCAAAAATACTGAGAGAGAAATAAATTAGTTTCCACTTCATTGAATTCCCATTAGGCAAAATAACAATAAGGAGTGATTCCTGCCACCATGTGAACAAGAGTTTCTACCTGTATCTGAAATTTCTTTCAGCCTCACTGCAGACCCGTTATGCTAATACAGGTTTGTTTACCAAATATTTGGCATGTGACATCTGTCTTACAAATAACCAGTGCATTGTAAAATCTTAAATTAGTTTAATATATGAGACCGATTGTGTACATATCTTTCACAGGTTGCGTTTTGAATTTCCAGAATAAAGATAGCTAAATCGTATGTATCATTGCCATTAAACGAAAAAGTGAAGGTTTATTGAAGATAAAGGAAGCGAAATATTGACTAAATTTAAATTTGGTAAATCACAAGTTTATGAGATTATAAAACACAAAGAAAAAATAATTAATAAATGGATGCAAGGAAATGATCAAATGAAGATGAAAGCAAGAAAAAAATTGACGGAAGTAATGTGGGAACGTTTTACAAGTAAACAATCAAAATATCTCCAAATTTTCGGACTATGTTCCAAAGCAAAGCTCTAGCTGTTGCAATATCCCTAGGGAAAAACTATTTCAAGACATCTTCTGGTTGGCTGCACAGTTTTAAAAGACGACACAATATAGTGTGGAATGAAATTTACGGGGACTCAAGGGTATATAAAAATACATATACGGTACTCTATAATCTGGGGGCACGCCATAGCGTAGTGGTTAAGGCACTGCGCTACAAGCCGGAAGGTCGAGGGTTCAAGTCCCGGTGGGTCAGGATTTTTAAACTGATCCAAACCTTCTGGCGGCACTATGGCCTTGGGGTCGACTCAGCCTCTAATGGAAATGAGTACCAGACGCTTGTTCTGGGGTAAAGGCGGCCGTCACGCAGGGCTGACAACCCGGCTGACATCAAGTGCCGATTGTCTAGAAATAGTGGGAGCCCTAACCTCCTACTACCCCCAAGGGCCTCCTGAGGCCTGTAGTGGGAATACTTTACTTTTTTACTCTATAATCTAAGATTAGTTAATCATCTTTTGTTTTTTTATAATGCAGAAATTTGTCTAATGTGAAAAAAAAATTGGTCCCATGAAATTCCGCTTTGAACAAGTTTTACTGTATCTGATATAAGAAATGACACAGAGATAAAGTTACAGAAATAAAATGAAATAAATGAAGTCACAAAAAAAGAAAAAATGTCAACTGCAACAAAATTGAGATTACACAATGCATTCATGAATGAATGAGTCATTTTTTACATCTTATCTCATAGTTTATTTTCTTAAACATGGGAACTGCAGTTTTCAAGAGAAAATGTCCCTCTCATTTTCAACCGACATTATGACTACTAAATTTTCGTTGGAATCTCTATCTATAACGTTGCCATCTGGTGTTGATTTGATGAACTTCAAGATAAAGTCTCTTTCATCAGATATTTCGAAATTCATGGATCAAATTTAGATCCATGAATGTTATAGATGGAGATTCCAATGAAAATCCAGTAGTCATAAGGTCGGTTGAAAATGGGAGGGATGTTTCCTCTTAAAAACTGCATTTCCCGTGTTTAAGAAAACATAAGCTATGAGGTAAGATATAAAAAATGACTCATTCATTCATGAATTAAGAACCTCCCATATTTTACTATGAATTATATACAATGTAAGTACAAAATCAGGATTGAAATATAGCAGCAAAAATTGGATACTAATTTCAAAAATCAAATAAAAATTGCATGTGACATATGAGATTTTTCTCATCCACTCCTAGGTTTGAACAAAATGACAAGCAAAGAAACACAGATATAAGCAATAAATTGAAAGTTCAAAGTATAGTTGAAAAAATAAAGAATTATCATAAGTAATGCCACGAGTGATTTCCAAATTATCGATAAATTCACGACTCACGAAGTGAGGAGTGAATTTATCTAGATAATTTGGAAATCAAGAGTGGCATTTGTTAGGACTATTTAACGAATAAAATTAAGCTGTTTACTCACAAATCATTATTTAACTATAGTTATTTTAAAATATTTATATATTTAATGTAAACGGCGATGTTTGAAAACAAATGAGAAACGATAGGTACGCTTCTACTGCTTCTTTTGTTTATATAAAAAGGAGGAGCTTTGTTTAATATGGTAATTATAACACTGATAAATATTTCGTGAAACACGACTCTGATTGGTTGTAAAACAGAAATCATTGAAACGTGATTGGTCATTGACTCCCATTTGGGGCATGAGTTAAATAGTCAAAGTAATTGATTATGTGTCCAAAGAATGAATCCATCCCGCTTTCCTAAATTAGTATTGCAGTATCAACCTAAAGGATTTCGAGATAAAGGAAGACCAAAATTAAGATGGACTGACCTAACACATCTTGAAATCTCATAGGAACAGACTAAAATGATCATCATCATAGTACATTCACGAATTTAGGCCATTTGTTGACCTGTTTCGGCCTCAAGAGAAACACCATCCAGAAGTCTTTTGAGTGGACGTCCTGGTCTTCTTCTTCCTGCAGGTTGATATCTTAACATTTGTTTGGGTATTCTGTGATCTTCCATTCGATGAACATGTTGCATCCATCTTGACTTATAATCAGAAATTTTGTTTTCTAAATATTCCATGTGTAATTCTTCTAAGATGTCTTCATTTTTTTTGTGATCTAGTAGTGTGTATCCTGCAGTCCTCCGAAGATATCTCATTTCAGCAGATCTAAGTCTCTGTATATCCTTCTGTTTCAACGTCCATACTTCGCTACCATACAAAAGAGTTGGAAGAGCCAGTGTTTTATACACTTTCAGTCTTGAATGCTTTTGGACTAACTGTGGCTTGAAGATAGAATTTATTAACCCTAAAATTCTTAAAAATTTAGATATTTTTGCATTTACATCCTTTTCTTCTTCATATGAGATATTGCATCAGACTAAAATGATCTACACCTAAACAAGTTCATGAAGACAACTGCTTGGAGGTAAAGCACTGTAACTAGGGCAAGGCAATTGATGATTTTTGCATCTTTTTCTTATGAATGTTAAAACATTGCTTGCATATATGAAAATGTATGGCATTAAAAAACGGATTAAATGAAAGCAATTTGTTAGGGCATTTTTTTGCATTTTCTTAACTTTCTCAGGGATAGGCCATTTTTTGACCATTTTTAGATCATTATGAGCATTTTTTACACTTTTCCAGAAGGCTGTGACATTAATTGTATTTGATTTAAGATTTTTATTATTTTCCTTGTCAATACAATTTCTTGGAATTAAGTAGTTGTTTTGCTGACTACTACCCCTATTTTTGAAGGTATGTGCATAATGAACTTGCCCACTTCTAGGAATTTTATTCAAATTCTTAGAGTTTATGCTAGCTTCTACCCTTATTCTAATTGTTAACTTCAATTCAAAATTGTTGTAAAAGTGCACTGTGTAATTGAAATAGATTTTCTGCAATAAAAGGTACTGTAATATGTATTTTTTATACTTTTCTTTTAATAATATGATGTTAAGTTAAATTTTATGTAATTCAGTAATCAAGTGAGTACTTAATCTAGTAAGTAGTATCTTTAGTGGTAATTCTTAACTTTTTATTCATCATTTTTTTAATTTTATTGGTCATTTTTTGTATTTTTTAGGTCATAAATGCATTTTTTTATTTTGCATTTTTTACCAATTTATAGGTCATTGAATGCCTTGCTCTAATTGTAACTAACAAAAATTGCTGCACGACGCAGTTTGTATTGTAGAGATGAGGAACTATAATTTTATAAATGTTCTTGTCGACTGCAGTGCACTAGTGGTTACATTTCTTGCCTCTGGTCCCGGCAGGGGTCCCGTGTCGTAGCCGAGTGGTTAAGGCAAGAAGCCTTGGCGCAGAGCTACAGGACTTGCGCTGGTTCAAGTCTCCATGGGGGAAGAAAATTCTCATGGTATTTCAGCCAGTATGGGACCGGTGCCCACCCAGCATCGTGAGGCATTTGGGTAGCTACAATAAGTAGCAGCTCTAGGTTGAGAGAACCAGCTATATCGGCTGGGGGACTCGACATGCTGACCACATGTCACCCCTACACTGGCTTGATGATCGTCTACCTCTGTGACTGAAACATGTGGATGTGAGTCCAGCAGCCGGCTGATAGACTAAGGACCTTCTAGGCCTGTCGCGCCAGGAGTGGAGTGGATCCCGGCAGGGTCGATGGATTTTTTTAGGATAGAAAAATCTAAGGAACAAGTCCTCCAGGAGGGCCTTTAAGCCATGGGTCCCAAGTCTGAAGATTTTCAGGCTCATAAAAGAACATTAAGCCTGAAAAAAGGGGCCTCTAAACAAAATTTACCAATATATTAATGAGTCATTTTTTATACATCTTACCTTATATTTTATGTTTTCTTAAACAAGGGAACCATCTCTTCAAACTGCAGTTCCCGTGTTTAAGAAAACATAAAATATGAGGTAAGATGTAAAAAATGACTCATTAATTCATGAATTAAAAACGTCAATGTTATTTCCCATATTTAACTATGAAAAAATTTACCAAAACTTCTTCAACCACGCAATATCTTGGTTGCCTACCATATGTCTCAATTGTTTGGTTTGCTAACCACATGCCATTCATGACATCTGAAGGGAAATAAGCATAACTAAATTAGTCTGGTTAAGAAACTTCCCACTAGGGAAGCACCCATGTCCTGCAGTGGGACGAATGGGAATCAGTCAATCATTCTACAGAAATGGATTTTTTGAGCATTCCAGAAAAGAAAAGTGTAATTAAACAAAAAAAAAGAAAACCCCAACAGAAAATCATCAACCCCCAGGATTGCTGGAGGTTGGGCGTGGGGTTGACATCCCTACCCTTTAAAAATAAATATGTTCAGAAACCCATGCCTCGGACTGATGGTCTACAATGACAATGACTAAAGCACAGGAAAATGGACTTAAGATGGGAGGATGGTATTAAGGAAGATGTGGCAAACCTACTTAACACATTCAGTACCGTAAACCAGTTATGGTGTTTAAAGAGACTATCGTGTATGCAGCCGTCGGTCAGTTAACTTGTTTTAGAGCGGGTGCGAACAAACTGCATTTATATTCGGCGCCTAAATATTGTGTTGGCTTAGTATGTCTTAGAGATCATAGATGGCATGTAAATGTACATTTACTATTCCCGTTTGACACGTTTAACCTTGGTGAATCCCCTTTTATTTTTAAAACAAACAACACATGGAATTCATTCACCCAAACTTGCCTCCAGGCTCCAATGCAGTCGTATATGTTTTTCGTTATCGCGCTGTTGTTTGTGCATGAGTGAAACCATGGCGAAAGAAAAATATCTCACTGAAGAAGAATTAGTGAATATCTTGTATAATGATGATTCAGGTGATGAACTGATTCCTGAATTAGAAGATTCACAAAGTGAAAGTGAAGATGAACTTCCACTTCCTGAAATTGATATGCTGATACCATGTGATGTCAATCACCCAAGTTATTTCACCATCAAATCCTACTAGGATATCTCCTTTAGGTATGTGCAAAATTTGAATTTTCTAGGACTAATAGTTTGTGAATAATGATCCATTTTCTGAAGTGCCACGAAAAGGGTAGCTGGGGTATTTAAATGGCTGGCCTGGGTTTAAATGCCCTGCTCAGTGCCTGGTACTGAATGTGACACAACTGGAGGCTTGCTGCACAAATAGAAATGATTGGAGGCAGAAGTTAAGGGAGACCAAAGCTCAAATTTGAGTCATCAGCCATTGGATGGATGGATGGATGGATGGAAGATGCTAAATAAATACTGCAAGTAGAAATAAAAATGAATGCTTACTCTTTGTGTGGCAACATGGTGAGTTATCTTCAGGCCGGCAGTTCAAAAAGCAAATCCAATCCTCTGCTTCACTCAAATTTTTCTCTGTAAAGACAGATACAAAATATATGAGAAAGACTTTAGAGAAACAAAACATGGAAGTATCACTATCAATAGAAATTTAAAATTAGATATAATAATGTTTACAGATGATCTTGTTTTACTAGCAACATCTGCAAAGATGATTTACAATGGTCAATACATAATTTAAATTTGATAGCCCAGAAATATTCAATGGAAATATCTACCAATAAAACTAAAATAATGGCCTTTTGTGGAAAATCCCCAATACCAAGCTAAATTTGTTTAAATAACTTTTAGAGAGAGTTAATGAGTTTACTTATTTAGAATATAAACTCTCTTTTGTTGAAAATTTGGATTTATCAGAGAAAATTGTGAAATTCAACAAATCAATGGGAATCGTTAATAGAGTTTTAAAACCTTCATTAGTGCAAAAATCAACTCTTACTCGTCTTTATCAAATAATGGCTCGACCAGTCCTATAATATGGGAGTGAAGCGTGGACTATAAGGACGAGAAATGAAAGCAGACTAACAGCTTGTAAGATGAAATTTATGCGCCGAACAGCTGGCTACATCAAATGGGATCGAAAGAAAAATGTAGAAATCCTTCAAGAACTTAATGTGTCACCAATACTGGACTACATCTCCAGATATCAGCTAAACTGGAAGGAACATGTCTGAAGAATGGCTAGATCCACGATTCCCAAGGCAATAATGAACTACTATCCAAATGGGAAACGGTCACTTGGTCGACCTATGAAAAGATGGCACGAAAACTGCTTTCTCAGGCTGTAACAGTTGTTCTAGGACTAATACCTGGCAGGATGATGATGATGATGATGATGAGAAAGGCTGTGCAAATTATCACAACTGAGACCCTTAAAGACCAAAGGGGTACAAGTGACAAAATACTACTTTTGGAGTTAAGTGTAGATTTAAGTAGTTCAAGCAGATACAAATACGAGTGGCCAATAGATAACTAATTAGCTCTATTGAACCCATAAGTTCATGGCCGCAAGGACATCAGCTCTCCATACATCCCTATCCTGATCTAATATTTTGCAATCAATCCCTGTACTGACTTAGGCTTTCACGGCAGTAGTTATTATGATGCTCTTGTAGAAGTTTTCCAGGCTGTTGGCCGTGGTCTTGAGGCTTGTAGTTCCCGGACTTTTCGCCAGAGCCTGCATCTGCATCCTCAAGGTTTGTCTTGAGACTGGCAATTTTGTCGACTACCTGCCCTATTTATACACTTATCCGCGGCGTGTTCTCTACGAAGTAATGGACCATGCAGAGAACACATCGTGGATAAATGTATAAATAGGGCAGGTAGTCGACAAAATTGCCAGTCTCAAGAGAACCCTTGAGGATGCCAGACGCACTCTCTGGCGAAACGTTGGGGAACTACAAGCCTGAAGACCATGGCCAACAGCCTGGAAATCTTCTACAAGAACATCATAATCCCTGTACTATCTACTTCCCTCAAATCATGGTTATTGTTATTCTCCCACCTCATTCTTGGTCTACCAACTGGCAGTTTTCCTGCTGGTTTTCCTACTACAAGCTTCCATACACCTCTTCCATTCTCCATTTGTACCACATGTCCTGCCCATCACAGTCTATGAGACTTAACTGTTCTTATTATATCTAGCTTCCTATAAAGATCATATAGCTCACTGTTATGTAGTTTTCTCTATTCACCTGTCTGTTCATCTCTCTTTGGTCCAAAAATTTTCCTAAGAACATTATTCTCAAATACCCTTAATATTTTCTCCTCCCTTTAAATAAAAAGAGTCCATGTTTTGCATTCATATAACTGGGAGAATAACGGTTTTATATATTTTCAGTTTAACACTTTTTGAAAAGAGTTGGGACTACAAAAGTCCCTGTAATGCATAACAGAATGTATTTCCAGAATTCAGCCTATATTTAATTTCTTTGTGCATCTCATGCCTATTTGTAATTATTGTTCTTAGGTATTTGAAGTCAGCCAATTTTTCAAAATTTACCTCATTTGTCATTTTCCATTATCTAATATATTTCCATGTGTGAATATATATTTTAGTTTTATTGATGTTTACTGCCAATCCCAATTTCTTGCTATTACTCAACAGAGTGTGCGTGTTGCTCCTTAGTATCTCCTCACCATCGCCCAATAATACATCATCAGCATAAACTAACAGCTTATTAATACCATTAAGCTGTAGGCCTTCTTTATTCTCTAAGATTTGATGGCATACTCTATTACAAAACTGGATGGTAGAGGAGTTAGTGCATCTCCTTGTTTTAACTCTGTGAATTTCAAAAGTATCCAAAAACTGTTTGCCAACATGCACCATATTCTTTATGCCATTTAGATACATTCGTATAAGTCTAATTAACTTTTTAGGAATTCCGAACTCCAGAAGGATACTACATAACTTCTCCCTGTTAATTAAATTCTGTGCCTTCTTGAAGTTCACATATAGTTGATGTACAGTATAGATACAAGTAAAAATCTGTCTGAAGCTGAAATCTAGTAGCTGAAAAAAAAACTGCTAATACAAACGTTTACTCAAAATTGATCTTCTGTTACTTAAACTCTTTTTATTTCTAAGGGTCTTAACGGAAAGTGTATCATAATGTAAACAAGTCTGCCCCCCTCCCACACACACACACACACACACACACACACACAAACTGCATAACTAAGCAAATTTCTAAGCAAGTTGAACTTATGGTCCAATTATGATTGTTTATGGAATATATACAGTGTGTACATAAAAGAATATATAGTGTCCCAAATTGATGTATACACTCTTTGAAACATTATTTCTCAGCAACGAAATGAGGCAGAAATACAATTTTTGTTGTGTGTGATCCACAAGGCACTGGAAAAGCATAGCAACACGTTCATCAATCTTCACGTCATTATAAACAACAATGGCGATGAGATTATCATTCGGTGAACGTAAGTAGATACTGAAGTGTTAGTGGAAAGTGGAGAATGTTGTTGAAGTGCAATGACGTTGGATGGTTGAATTTGGGACACCACCACCAACAAGAGTAACAATAACAAGAATCCAAGACAAGTTTGAAGACGATGGAATGGTGCAACATGTGTTGAAAGGTCGGTGCGCAAGAAAGAGACGTTCAACTGATAACGAGAGTACTGTTGCAGTCATGCATCATCTTCAAACTTGTCTCGGATTCTTGTTATTGTTACCCTTGTTGGTGGTGGTGTCCCAAATTCAACCATCCAACGTCGTTGCACTTCAACAACATTCTCCACTTTCCAATAACACTTCAGTATCCACTTACGTTCATTGAATGATAATCTCGCCGCCATTGTTGTTTATAAAGACGTGAAGATTGATGAATGTGTTGCTATACTTATCCAGTGCCTTGTGGATCATACACAACAAAAATTGTATTTCTGTCTCGTTTTGTTGCTGAGAAATAATGTTTCAAAGAGTGTATACATCAATTTGGGACACTGTAGTAGTTTCAAGCAATAATATTATCATTCAGATGAGGCGAGAGAAAGTTGTGTGTAGACTGAAATGAAACAGGATAGAAGATAGTTTTAGTTGTGTGAGCGGATAGCTTTCTTTTGTTTTGTTTCTATGGCAACAATAATAACATAGATGGCAACTCCTCAACAAAAAGTGTTTTGTGTTTTGCAGTTTGAGAGTTGTAAATCAGTTGTAACAGTTCAACGTACGTTTCGTAGGCAGTTTAATCATGATCCCCCCAATGCCAACAACAGTTAAGACTTGAGTCTTAACACATTCAGTACCATACACCATTATCATGTATGCGGTCAGTTAACTCGTTTTACAGCAGGCACAAACTAACCGCACTTATATTCGGTGCCTAAATACTGTGTTGGCTTAGCATGTCTTGGAGATCATAGATGGCATGTAAATGTACATTTTCTATTCCCGTTTAACACATTTAACCTTGGTGAATCCCTTTTTATTTTTAAAACAAACAACACATGGAATTCGTTCACCCAAACTTGCCTTCAGGCTCCAATGCAGTCGTATATGTTTCTCGTTATCGCACTGTTGTTTGTGCGTGAGTGAAACCATGGCGAAAGAAAAATATCTCACTGAAGAAGAATTAGTGAATATTTTGTATAATGATGATACAGGTGATGAACTAATTCCTGAATTAGAAGATTCACAAAGTGAAAGTGAAGATGAACTTCCACTTCCTGAAATTGATACGCCAATACCATGCGATGTCAATCACCCAAGTTATTTCACCATCAAATACTACTAGGATATCTCCTTTAGGTATGTACAAAATTTGAATTTTCTAGGACTAATAGTTTGTGAATAAGGGTCCATTTTCTGAAGTGCCATGAAAAGGGTAGCTGGAGTATTTAAATGGCTGGCCTATGGATTTAAATGCCCTGCTCAGTGCCTGGTACTGAATGTACTGAAAATACCATTATTAAGCTCAAAATTCTTGAATGGAAAATTCTGAGAAGAATATATGGACCCTATTCAGAAAAGAGGAGAATGGCAAATACAATATAATGAGGAACTATATCACTTGTATAATTCACCAGATGTTGTTGCTGTCCAATGGTGAAGTTGACTTGCGCCATTCTTTCTCTTGCTTCCTAATAGAGACCTATAATTTCTTGGTTGAGCTGCATTTTCCTATCCAGTCTTTTGCACATTAGAAGATGTTCCTGGTTGAGTATTTGATTTTCTTCATTGCATATGCAACACTGAGTACTGTTGACGATTCCCATCTTATGGAGATGATCAAGGTAATGGTGACCAGTGAACTGTCAGAATGTGGCTACAGCAGACTTTATTGGCATTGTCAGGATGAGGGATTGTTGTCGAATATTTTCATAGCATTTTCCCTCTAGTTTTTACATGCTTTACATTAGCTTGACCTGTATCTATGTCCACCGCTGTGGTCTCAAGGTAGCGTGCTGCCTTGTCACGCAGCGGGCCTGGGTTCGATCCCCGGTCGGAGCAGTTTTTCTGGGTGAGGTTTTTATCGGGGTTTTTCCTCATCTGTAAGACAAATGTCAGGAAAATTTTAAGGCCCAAATGGTCCCCGAAATCATATGGCCATCATCATCATCCTTATCATTATTATCATCATCACCATCATCCTTCACCGGTGTGGAAAGCAACGGGAAGCTACCACACCTCACAATTCCCTAGTAAAGCTGCAAGCATAACATGAAAATGCTATGATTGCAGAGAAGGACCTGCCTTCGGGCAGAATTACTATGGATGGATGTATCTATGTAACAGAATCTTTCAACACAATTTTCACCCATTGGATTGACTTGAAACTTTGTATACTTGTAAAAGGCCCATGACAATACAATAATTTCATAAATTTTTTCTAAGATCCTGGCCAGGATCATCAGGAAATCAAAAAAATAAAGACCAGTATAATAGGTTGCAGACTTATCGACTTCTTGACCTGTATCTGTCTATGTAACGGAATCTTTCAACACAATTTTCATCCACTTAAAAACATTGGATCGACTTGAAACTTTGTATACTTGTAAAGGACCCATGACAATACAATAATTTCATAATTTTTTTCCTAAGATCCTGGCCAGGATCATCAGGAAATCAAAAAAATAAAGACCGGTATAATAGGTTGCAGACTTATCGACTTCTTGACCTGTATCTGTCTATGTAACAGAATCTTTCAACATGATTTTCACCCACATAAAAACATTGGATCAACTTGAAACTTTGTATACTTGTAAAGGACCCATGACAATACAATAATTTCATATTTTTTTTTAAGATCCTGGCCAGGATCATCAGGACATCAAAAAAATAAAGACCGGTATAATAAGTCCTAGTACTACCTTGGTTTCCTAGATGTCAGTATGATGCAGAACGCTGACCACGGACCACTCAAAATGACATCTATACGAAAACAAGTGTAACTAAATTAGTGTGGTTCAAATTCTTCCCTGTAGGAGGAGAGCACCTAAATCTCTGCAAATGGAAAACATGGGCTTACAATACAATACAATAATAGGTTGTGGACATATTGACTTCTTAGTCTATCGTTGTGGTAGCTCAGTTGGTAGAGTGGTGGACTGTAGTCGTATATAATTTCAGTAATCCATAGGTCGCTGGTTCAAATCTGGCCCAGAGGATTTTTTTTAGAAGAGTATTACTTTTAGCTCATACTACAATAGTATCAAATTTAAAGATATTTACATTTTTAGAAAACCGAAGTAAAAAATAAATAATAGTTTTAAAAAACTAAAATAACACGCTTTATTATAAAACCGAACTAAAAAATGAAAAGTAATTTTAATTTCCAACACGCTTGGGATAAAATTAAAGTGATCAACAAAAAAAACATCTCGAACACATCTAGAATAAATCTAGAGTTATCTACAAAAAAATAATTTTACCATCAAAAGCATATGGTCCTCTATATACGAGGGCAGATCGGAAAGTAATGCACAATAATTTTTTTCTGCCTTGGTATTGCAGCTAGAATGTTGAAATTTCACAGAGATATAGTTTGAAGTTTTCATTACAGATGGTATTTTTTTCTCAGGTGCACCTCTTGCGAGAGAAGCTTGAACTATGCAACAAAGATGGCACGCATGCTACAGTCGTCCACCTGTGAGGAACAGAGAAGTGTTGTTCGATTTTTGTGGGCCAAAGGGCATAAACCCAGTGAAATTCACAGGGACATGCGTGGCGTGTATGGGGATGATTGTATGGACCGTAGCAATGTCTTCCGTAAAGTTAGTGCTCGCTGGGTGCCTAAGAACCTGACAGACGACCACAAGGGCCAGCGAATGATGGCAAGCTTGGACCACTTAACGCGGTACACTACACGCCCGAAACAAAGCAGGCATCAGCAGTGCGCAGATGGCTACACTCCAACCAAACGGACTTCTACGAACAGGGCATATTGAAACTGGTAACACGATGGGAAAAATGTGTTGAGAAAGTTGGTGACTATGTCGAAAAAGTAGGTAAAAGATGTAAGTTCATTTGTGATGTTTTTCCTTTTTTTTACTATTAAACTTTGTAAAAAAAATTATTGTGCGTTACTTTCCGATCAGATCCGTCTCTCACAGGTGGACGACTGTAGCATGCGCGCCATCTTTGTTGCATAGTTCAAGCTTCTCTCGCAAGAGGTGCACCTGAGAAAAAAATACCATCTGTAGTGAAAACTTCAAACTATATCTCTGTGAAATTTCAACATTCTAGCTGCAATACTAAGGCAGAAAAAAATTATTGTGCGTTACTTTCCGATCCGCCCTCGTAAATTAATATATTTCATAATAAACAGATATTGGTAAAAGTAAAAGTCTCTAAGAAGAAAACATAGAAATCATAAAAAGCACCACACGCTTTTGATGGTAAAATTATTTTTTTTGTAGATAACTCTAGTTTTATTCTAGATGTGTTGGAGATGATTTTTTTGTTGACCACTTCAATTTTATCCCAAGCGTGTTGGAAATTAAAATTATTTTTAATTTTTTAGTTTGGTTTCCTAATAAAGTGTGTTGTTTTAGTTTTTTTAAACTATTATTTAATTATTTGTTATTTGCTGTGCTCTTAAGTTGTATTGATGTTTTATGTTTCTGATTTTTGGAGGTTAGGTTCACCTCCATGTGGTGTTCCATGGGGTCATGCAAAATGGATTTCAACACCAGTGAGCTTCCCAAAGCTACAGAGACTATAAAACAGCATTTATTAATGCTTTCATGGAATACAGGTCTCTCAGCTGCTCAAGAAAACACAAGTAAATCTCCAGATATTAAAATAGGTAGATTGAGATGAGAAATAGAATATATATATAGAGCAAATAAGGCATATTATGGACTACTCCCAATCCTAAAATCCGAAATTATCTTTAGGAGAGATAAAATAAGACTAGATAAAACCTGCATACATCCAATATTGGTATATGGAAGTAAAACCTGGGATCAACTGCACTTCTACTAGTGCTTGATTTTTCAGTTATATTATTGTAAACTATAGCTCTTCTTCTGTATTTGCTAAGATTATTTAATATTTTAAACTTTTTCAAACAATTTTATAACATTATTACACAATTTTGAAGTATTTATTTAAATATGCAAATCACAATATTATGACACTGTTAAGACAATATTGTGATGCTAACTGCTATATTCTCTACAGAGTATATTACTTAGTCTATGATTTTTCTATCGCTGTTTTGGGTTATCGCTGGTTGGAACAGCATTAGGGAGTGATAAGTAAGTGTACACCCATTTTTAATAAATGTTTGGTAATTTTAATATTACTAATATATTTTTTTAACATAGATTTGGCGATTTATTGCAAATATTGGTAATTTAAATTTCATAGCGACGGACAGTAATCAAGGATGATAATCGATATGTGGTTCGATTGTGGGTTATCGCTGGCTCTATAAACTCTGGCGCATGCGCATTGTTGTTCTATAGGACTTCGAAAATATTTCACGCTAGTTTAAGTGCAGTTTTTCCAAAACCTGGACTATGACAAAGAGCTCAGAGAATTTAATTAACACAGTTGAAAGAAAGATTTTGAGCCAAGGATACATGGAGCAGTAAAATAGAATGGAAGATGGAGAATGAGGCAAAATAAGGAAATCTATGACCTTTTTAAGGAACCTGATTTATCAACTCTTGTGAAATTTAAAAAATGCAATGGGCTGGACACATTCAAAAAATGGACAAAAATGCAAACCTAAGAAAGTGATGACGTAGGAGATGTTTAGGAAGCGGCCAGTAGGAAAATCTAAGAAAAAATGGGTGGCCTCAGTGAAGGAAGATTGTCATCAAATGCTGAACTCTAGGAACTGGAAACAGAGAGCATTGGATAGAGAAGATTGAAGGTCTCGTATCGTGAAGGCCAGGGCCCACAATGGATAATAGTGAAACAGTTATAAAAATAATGATGAACCATCCAGATGGAAGAAGACCTAAAGCTAAATGGATGGATGGAGTTCTGGGAGCAAACACTTAACATTCGAAATCAATGGACAGTCGCCAGGAATAGAGAGATCTGGAGGAGAATTCTTAGGGAGCCTGTGGCTCGACCTGGGTTGTCACATCAAACATGATATATATATATATATATATATTGGTTGTTTAATGTCATTTATATCGTCCGATTCCTAATAGCCAATTCTGTCGGTCCATCCAATCTCCTGATTCTAGATGTTTCTCCTTCATGACTAAGGGTCGTATCTATGAATGCATTAGACCGTAAAAGTCGTTCTCTGCTGAGAAAGTTGCATCCAAAGACATTTTTGCGTACTCAAAAGTCTGTTCATGCGATAATAATTGTCAAAATTCCTAAGCTACCTGGCGAGGTGACTTTGCAGAGCAACCCGATGGGAACCGATGTACTTTGAAACCTTGCTGCTTAATCCAAGATGCCGGACCTTGAAGACTTCGATTGTTTTCGGTATACACGGAGAAGAGGAATTTGATAGTCTGCCAAAGAATTCAACTGGAAGAACAGGAGAATCAGCGTAATATCGCGCAACGTAGACGTCGTCATATACGGTTTTATTTGCAGGATGCAAGCATAAATGCATTCCTCTAGCAGATGAAAATAATGGAAGTGGTGTTATCGGTGAGAATTCTAGGTAATTTCTTGCCAATATTACAAAAAAAACTACTTTCATGCATGACCAGTTGACAACTCGCTAATTCAAACTTTGCACGTGCTCACAGAAAACTCAACTCACCAGAGACTAATGTATTTGCATGCAGCCCTTAGAGGCTAAACCTGCGAAATCACCTACAACATGCATCAGTTTTTCTTAAGAAGACAACTATTGTGACCAGGAGTGCATAGAAGTGAACAATGTCATTATCCCCTTAATCCAGTTAGAAAGAAGACAGCAGTGGCTCTAGTGTTCCAATGAGAATTCAGAGGAGAAGGCAGAAACAATGATCAGGGTGTCCAGCAAATTACAAATATAAATTCCTATTTCCCAGTTTTTTTCATGGCATCAAAGTATTATTCCTGAGTTTTTTAGTACTAAATTGAATTAATTCTAGTAAAGCTCCCATAAGGTCGAAAATAATAATAGAAATAAACCTCTATCACAAGTGTTAAATTTTAATTATCTAGGTTGTCAGTTGTCTTCTGAATATAGAACAAGAAATGATATAGACAATACTAACCCTGAAGAAATAGTGATCCTAGCAGGGGATTTCAACTGCAGACTGGACACAATCAACCAAAGATCCAGAATCCTAGTCGATACATTGGAAGAAGGCTTCAGGTTAATAAACAAATCAGACCAGAAAACCTACTACGTCAAAAATGGCAGCAGTACTATAGACTTGGTCTTTATAAAAGGCAATAACGTCAAGGTGAAAAAACAGGAAGTCCTAACGACATCAGAACTTACAGCACTCAGAAAACATTCCAATCGTAACTTGGTTCGAAACAGAACTGACTATACAAAACAAGACACCTCAGCAGAATACCAAAGTATCAAGAAAAATATATGTACAGAAGGTGAAACAATCTGAACAAGAAATTGAATTCATAAAATCGAACATAAGACAAAATAAGATAACAGAAGCAATAGAAAATATCGAGCAGCTAATCAAAACAGCAACAACACAAACGACTCAGAGAAAAGCATGATGCATGCTACAAACAGAGAACTGAAACGCTCAAAGCACTACATCAAGCAAAAAAATCGACGAACAAGAACTAGGATCTAGAGCATTATGCGGAGAGAAGAAAGTACAAGCTGCTCCTTAGGCAAAAACAAAACGAATACATCGAGAAAATCGGCATAGAGACAGCAGAAACAGCAGAGAGAGATCCGTTTATTGCACTCAAAAGAAGGAAAAAATGCATACTCCAAGTATACAAATGAAGTCATGGCAAACACATTTCAAGTCAATTTTAAACCAAGAAAATAAGACCATCCACAGATTAAATACCACAACAAATCACAATGCAAGAAGTCCTCAGGATGATAGACAAGCTCAAAAATAACAAAGTGGCAGGACCTGATGGAATTTTCAATAAATACCTCAAAGAATCAACAGCAGAACTAAAAACGACATGTGTAAAGCTTTAAAAAAATGTCTGGAACTAGGAGAAATCCCAAACGCATGGAGGCAGGCCACAATAAAGGTGCTTTACAAAGGAAAAGGACCCACAAACGATCCTAACTCATACAGAGGAATCGCCCTAGAAAACAACCCCTTTAAACTCTTGACGAACATCCTAAACACACGACTTACAAATAAAATATAAAAATACCAGACTAGCAGTTCAGATTTAGAAAAAGCCACTCTACTCTACAGGCAGTAGACAACCTACTTAAAGACATAGACGAAGCACTGAGTAGACCGAAGCAGAAGTTCTATGCTGTATTCGTAGACTACTGCAATGCTTTTGACAATGTAGACAGGAAACTACTAATCTCCAAGTTGAGAAGCATGAATGAACTGGACGAACATGCCCCAACACTTATCCATAACATACTTGCTGAAAACTTCTTAAAGATAGACGATGCAGTTCAGCAATCAGAGGAAGTCATTCAAACCAGACGAGTTCTTCAAGGGGACCCTTTAAGCACTCTCCTCTTCAATGTGACGACAGCAGATATAACCCTGGTATGCCACCCATCAATAAAAATGTATATGTACGCAGACAAAAAATAGAAAGTTACAAATATATCAAACCATAATTCAGAGCATTTTAACATATGGTGTTGAAGTCTGGCAAATTCCTACCAGGGAAATGAAAAGAATTTTAAGTACAGAAATGGATGTTTTAAGAAGATCAGCTGGAAAATCTTGAATGGATAGAATACGAAATAAAGAAATATGGGAAATTATGGGTGTACAAGAGGAGCTGGACATCATAGACATCATAGAAAAGAAAAGATTGCAGTGGTATGGTCATGTCAAACGAATACCAGAGCAAAGATTGCCAAAAATTGTTATGGAATGGATCCCAATGGAAAGGAGGAAGAGAGGAAGACCGAAGAAAACTTGGATAGAAGGGGTACAAGCAGCTATGAATATCAGAGGAATGGAGGAAGATCAATGGATGGATAGAGAGGAATGGCATTTGGTTTCCGGAAGACGGCAGCAGCTGCCATGATACCGGATGATGATGATGATGATGTATGCAGACAATATGGTACTTGGAGCGACAGATAAGGAAGAACTGCAAGAAACAATACACAATCTTGCATCATGGGCCAACAAAAATAGCTTCGATATAAACCTATCAGAAACGGTACAAATGGTATTTAGAAAAGGTGGTCGACTGGTAGATGGCAACCACATGCAACTCCAGGGCAACCTGTTGCAAATCACGAACGCCTTCAAATATCTAGGAGTAACACTCCAGACAACAGTCAAATCCTTCGGAATGCATACGAAAGAGAGAGCGGCAGCTGCTATAGTTGCCATATACGACATAGAAAGCATCACACAACTGTCACTTGCAACAGCCATCAAACTTTTTAAGGCCAAAATGCTTCCCATCTTAACGTATGGAATAGAAATAACATGGATATTATAAAAAAATGGTTTATTTGATAGTATGATATATTTTCTATTATAAAATTATTATTATTGTTTGTGGCGAGGGCAGGTATAAAATGTTCCAATAGTATAGATGATAGGATTATAAAATTTATTAAGGCTCCAGAGACTTAAACACCTTAGAAAAACTGAAAGCAAGATTCCTAAAAGCAGCAATGGGGATCTCCAAATTTGCTCCATCTAGACTTGCATATGAACTAGCAAGGGAAACTTTCCTCGTGGAAGATCTACGCACAAAGTTCCTGCTACCAGCTACTAAACAGGAAACTACATTGAAGAAAATAAGACAAAAGAAGAGAAAAGAAATACCGGACGATTTGTATGCAACAGATGCAATGATCAATCGAGACTGGACTGGACCAAACAACAAGATACGCAGTGCAATAATAAGACTGGCAGTGCATGGATACCACCACAAACTCTGCAAAATTTCAAACTATCATGATCCATCAATGAACCGCATGTGTAAGCTCTGTGATAGCCCGTGTGAAAGATATCATTACAATGTCTGTTTAAAGAGAACAAAATCGTTGCTGGCAAACAGTAGAGACCTGAACTAATGCAGATTTGTGCATGTTTCTATTATTATTATTATATAGACAATAAATTATCAAAATTTCAAATATGTGGCACCATTCATAGAACACTAAAACATAAAACAAGGAAGGATACAAGATTGAAGTTCAACAAAACAATGGTGGTACCGGTACTTTTATACGGTAGTGAGTCCTGGATAACAAATAAGAGGAGTTCAAGTAGAATATAAAGTGCAGAAATTACCTTTCTAAGAAGGACCAAAGGATGCATAAAATTGGACCACCATAAGAAATGAAGAAATAAGATGTGAATTAGAAATATATTCAATAAATGACAGAATTGAACAACACCGCATCGGCTGGGAAGAGCATGTTCAGAGTATGGAAGAAACAAGATTGCCCAAGATGGCACATCATTCTAAATCAAAAGGATTAAGGGAAGTAGGAAGACCTAGGAAGAGATGGAAGGAATTATTGTGAATTTGGAACAGGCAAATCGCCTAAACCTTGAAGCGAATCGTTTGATTTTTTTTTTGGTCAATGGAACCAATTTATTTGCATACATCATTTTGTAAAGCTTTTTTGGCTCAATTGCACTTCTACTAGCGTTTGATTTTTCAGTTATATTGTTGTAAACTATAGCTCTTCTTCTGTATTTACTAACATTATTTAATATTTTAAACTTTTTCAAACAATTTTTATAACATTATTAGACAATTTTGAAGTATTTATTTAAATACGTAAATCACAATATGACACTGTTAGACAATATTGTGATGCTAACTGCTATTTTCTCCACAGAGTATATTACTTAGTCTATGATTTTTCTATCGCTGGTTGGATCAGCTTTAGGGAGTGATAAGTAAGTGTACACCCATTTTTAATAAACATTTAGTAATTTTAATATTATTAATATTTTTTTTAATATAGATTTGGGGATTTATTGCAAATATTGTTCATTTAAATTTCATAGCGACGGATAGTAAGTGAGGATGATAATCGATATGTGGTTCGATTGTGGGTTATTGCCTGGCTCTATAAACTCTGGAGCATGTGCACTTTTGTTCTACAGGACTTTGAAAATATTCCACGCTAGTTTAAGTGCAGTTTTTTCAGCTTTTTTTTTTCCTTTCTTCCAGTTCTTTTATAAAAATCTCAGCTTTTGTTTTTTAAACTTTGTGTCTGTTTAATAAGCTGACTGTACTGCATAGGCCCGAGTTGATCCAGATTATTAAACTACATGTGCTCAAGCATTGTTCTGCAATGCGATATCACGTTAGCACAGCCGTCCGTCTAGCAGAAGTTACATTAAGCATTTGTGCATCTTATGTATGCACACTGTGGTTCTGCAGAACTTCGAAAATCATTGCATACATAGATAAATATGTAGTTATTGTAAAAAAGTGTTATAAGTACCATTTTAAAACGTTTAAAATGAAGTGAAATGTTAGTAAAATCGGAAGAAGTACGTAGGGCACAGTATTACAAAATGGAAGAAGTACATAGGGCAACGTATTACAAGAATATAGTTTGGAAAAATCAAGTGGAAGTTAATCTAAAGTTGAGCCGTAGGAATAATTGACCTTACATGATTCAATATTCAAGAGCCATTGGATTATGGATGAAGATTAGCAACATCCCTACTCGGAAAGGTTCGTGGCTGCTGTATGACGTGTGGGAGGGAAGCGCATGGAATGGAGTGAGTACAGGTATTAACGTTTGTACGAACGACTGCAGCGCTGAAGGTCAGACAATTTATTTTGTTAGGTTTTGAAGAGGGAAGTTGTACGTCCGTACATGTTTGGGAATTTATTGTAAAGTTTGGTCATACTAATTTCACACATATATCCTGCCACCTGGTGGAAGTTACGTTAAGCATTCGCACATGCGCACTGCGATTCTGTAGAACTTAAAAGAATTCATTGAGTAAGTAAACGTAAAATACTGAAGTTTTTTCAAAGATTGCTATACCATCCTCCATCCTTTGGTACCATATTTATATGATACCTTCGGTGTTTAATTTTGTTTTCGCTTCAGAAACATGAAACTACTTACCATGCGCTTCATGTGGTTTATGTTCCTGTGCAAGATCATTTAGTGGTTATATAAGACTATAATTGAAAATTATAAGAAACCAACTCAATTACGCAATGAATTTACAAATTAAAGGAACTAATTAAAATATCTATAAAAATAAAAACGTGTATATTAAACTCAGTTCAAAGTATTGCAAACACTATCTCCTATTTGCAGCATTCCACATCCTGGAGAAATTAACTTGTATCTACAAATTAGGCACAATACTAAATAATTAGAAGTTTAGATAAAATCAAGTATTGATTCTATATTTCAAATATTCATATTTACATTCAAAATTGGGCTTAATATTAACGAATATTTGTGGATGATTCTTTCGAGTAATAACCAAACTAAATCTTGGACTTACATGAAATATATCAAACTTTTAAACCACGAAACACTTAATATTCTTGTATGTGGAAGTAATATATTATAAACTAATAATAAAACTGCATATTTTAATAAATTGCAGGTAAAAATAATTTAATAACCATTAATTAACCGCCACATACATTAACTTCTTGCCCGCCCGAAATCAATGAACAATGGCTGCTGTATGCTCGATAAATTTCATAAAATACATTAAAAAATCGCAACCTTAGTTTCCAGTGATATCTAAATAAACATATAAATAAATAACTTATTTGTATACTAATATAAATACCTGAACATTAACTCAAAATACAAAAATATTGTTCCCTCCATGAACAGATCGCGCGCGAAAATGATGCATCCTCCCAGCCTCAGGGCTTACCTAGAATGTGTATTTTTCTTCTAGATTCATTTTTCAGAAATTTATTTAATTTTATATCGTCAGTTAACAGGCCACATTATTAATTTTTTGGGGAAAACAAGCCAATATGCCTAGAAAACGCACAACTACAGCACTTATTACGTTGCCAATATGTAAATTGAATTAAAATACAAAGTAAAAGCAATATACTTACTTTAATGCACTGTATTTTCAAATTCTGAGAATGTAACAGATATAACTAGAATTTAAATTAAATAATTAAAACACTATTTTACTTACAGAATTCAGTTGATTTCAAACACCACACCACCTACGTACAAAAACTACCTCACTTCACTGGTACGTTCTATCATGTTAAAAAGTGTTTAAACATATAATTCGTAAATACTAATATCATTTAAATTGCAAATTTATTTTTTTTAAAAAGTAATAAAATCAATAAAAACTGAGAAATGTAATCGTTAATTTACTTGAGAACAACAAACTCTCTTCTCCTTCGCTGTTTTCCAATCTGTTTGAGTAGTTCAGATGTATTAGGAGAAGTGGGGAGAGAGTATAGGAGGGGATATATTTTGTGCTTGCTCTCTGATTGGTGTGAACGTTTACCCCTCCAAACAACAGCTGGGCGGGCTGACGCTCAGCTGATTGCAAGCAGTTAACATGGACGAAATAGTTTACGTGTAAGTACACGCGGGAATGCGCATTGCACGCGGACTCTCGAAGCTTGGGGGTGCCTTCGACGGATGTTGTCAATTTGGAGGGAAAAAAAAAGTTGCCCCCTCGTGTCAAGTCATTCACTACCTCCCACATGTCAAATGAAAGTAAAAGAATGACATCTCATTCATTATGTTGTATGCACGCGACAAACTTTTCTTCATGTCTCCCACATTACACATTCTATACAAACTTTATTATTATTAATATTATGGATAGGAAACCACCGAAATATGCAAAAAATGCATGCAGTTATGACTTAAAATTTACAAAAATATGCATTGGAACATAAAAAAAATATGACATAAATATTTATACTCGTGTATTGATTTCAGTTGTAAAATCAAATAGTAAATCAGTTTGAGAATAAAATGTAAATGAGAAGCAAACTAAATATGGAATTTGATATTGTAGCCTGCTTTTTATTTTATTAAAATTATCGGTAGCTACCTGCTTGTCGCAAGACAATACACAAATATTTGCTCAGGTATCGTAAGGGACAAGTCCAACTGTGAATTGAAACGACAGGACAGGAAGATAGATTTTACAAGAAACAAATTTCTGAGAAATTTAACGACTCAAATGAAGACGGAAGAAAGAAATTGTACGATGAAAGTTATTTATTTCTTAAAATAGTGAAAATATGACGAATATGATCAATATTAATTGCTGTAATATGCTCTGTTACATATGAATGGCCAAATATGTATACTATGACTTAACACTGTGGTCTCGAGGTAGCGCGTTGCCTTGTCACGCAGCGGGCCCGGGTTCGATTCCCGGTCGGGACAGGCTCCTGGGTTGAGGTTTTTTCGGGGTTTTTCCTCACCTGTAAGACAAATGTCAGGAAGCTTAGGGCCCAACGGTCTCCGAAAATCATCCGGCCATCCTCATCATCGTCCTTCACCGGTGTGGAAAGCAACGGGAAGCTACCACACCTATTATTTTCCCTAGTAAAGCTGTAAAGCATAGCATAAAAATACTATGATTGCAGTTGAAGACCTGCCTTCGAGCAGAATTACTATGATTGGATGACACAAAGTTCTTTAGAAAATCATAAAAATCCTAGGCCTAATTATTATTTATTATTATCATCATCATAGTACATTCACGAATTTAGGCCATTTGTTGACCTGTTTCGGCCTCAAGAGAACACCATCCAGAAGTCTATTATTATTGTTATTATTATTATTATCATTATTATTATCATTATTATCATTATCATTATTATTATCATTACCATTATTATTTTTATTATTATTATTATCATCATTATTATTATTATTATTAGAGGACACATATCTTACTGCCAAAAGAACGATAAAAAATTACACAATTAAAATTCTATAAAACTATGGCAGGACGTGTGTTAACATAAGCTTGTGAAAATTGGACACTTAATAGATCAGACAAAAGGAAAATAGAAGTAGCTGAAATGAAATTCTTACGTTCAGTAGCAGGCTATACATTGTTAGATAAGAAATATAATGAAGAAATAACCAAATTAAACGGCTACCGGTATAGTGTTACAGATAAAATTCAAAATGTTAGATCTAACTGGTTCCACCATATGGAAAGAATGACACCCAATAGATTCCCACAAATTTTGCATCACTACCAACCCAAAGGAAGAAGATATGTTGGGCGCCCCATAACACTGATCAACATGATTTTTGTCTCATGAGTACCAATAGTTGTACTTAATGCAGTTTTTTTATCGTGCTTTCAAATATGTATTCGGAATTTCTCCATCACCCACAGTTTTTTAATTTCAATTTCAATTAATGGATTTAAATAATTATTTTTTAATAAACGTTTTTCCGTCCATGTGTCCATTGTAAAATAAAACCAAATGAGTTAACTCAAATGGTTTCAGCTATGGAAAAGAGATATCAAGGCAAATGGAATTCTAATATGCTGGCCGATTATTGTTGGACCATCAAGAGGGATGCTCCACAGGCGAAATATAGCAGAAAATCGTCATTTCTTACTTTCTAGGTGAGTCCGAATGTTTGAATATTGTGCAGTTACGAATGTAGAAAATATTAAAGTGTTTGAAATTATATTAAAAAAATGTCTCTCGGAAACCTTGCGTGATGGAAAAAAACCGATATCGTATTTGATTTCAGGAGAAAAAATACTATCAGAATCACATATTTTACTTTCTGAGACAAAAAAAAAGTTTTTTTTGTTGCTCAGTGTAATTAGATAAGGCTTAACTCTATGACGTAGAAGAAGAAGAAGAAGAAGAAGAAGAAGATTAGGGGTACGCCATATGGTTAAGGCAATACGCTACAAGCTGGAAGATCGAGGGTTCGAGTTCCGGTAGGTCAGAATTATTAAACTGACCAAAACCTTCTGGCGGCACTATGGTCCTGGTGTCGACTCAGCCTCTAACGGAAAATAGTTGCATGTTCTGGGTGTAAAGGCGGCCGTCACGCAGGGCTGACATCAAGTCCCAATTGTTTAGAAAAACTGCTAAGTCTTGTAGTGGGATCAATTTACCCACTTTTCATTATGTTCATAATTGTATTGTTATTTTCATCATTGTTATTTTAAAAAACTCCATGGCGCGAGAGGCCTAGAAGGCCCTACAAGCGGGCTGCTTGCCTCACATCTACATGTGTTAAATACAGATGTAAACTATCATACTGCCAGTGCAAGGACGACATGAGGCCAGCATCTCGGGTCCCCCAGCCGTTATATCTGGTTTTCTCAACCTGGAGCCGTTACATTGTAGCTACCCAAATGCCTCATGATGCTAGTTGAGCACCGGTCCCATGCTGACCGAATTCCATGAAAAAATTTCTTCCCTCATGGAGACCCGAACCAGCTCCAAGTCCCATAGCTCTGCGCCAAGGTATTTTGGTTTAACCACTCGGCTACGACGCGGGATCGTCATTCTTATTCCATCCATAGTAATTCTGCCCAAAGCAGAATGCTATGCTTGCAGCTTTACTAGGGAATTGTAGGTGTGGTAGCTTTCCGTTGCTTTCCACACCGGTGAAGGATGATGATGATGGTAATGATGATAAGGATGATGATGATGGCCATATGATTTCGGGGACCGTTTGGGCCTTAAAGTTTTCATGACATTTGTCTTACAGGTGAGGAAAAACCCCGATAAAAACCTCACCCAGAAAAACTGCCCCGACCGGGGATCGAACCCGGGCCCGCTGCGTGACAAGGCAGCACGCTACCTCGAGATCACACCGGTGGACTCATTCTTATTATGAATAAAATTTTCCTCAGTAAATGGAATTTAATTTTGGAGAGTAAATTTCCATATGGCGAATGTATTTTGAAATATAATCTAGATATTCTGAAATGTTTGCATTTGTTCCACCTTAATGATTCATCCTATTCATTGTATAACTGAAAAAATACAACTGTCCGAGGGAAAAATGTGTACAAAGAGAATTAAAATATTTGAGGAACATAACCGGACTTTAGCGATAAGACACAATAGATAGGCCACATACCCGTCCTTTTCAATTCAAGTAAACAAATACCCAAGCACACTTAGTTAATTTCACATTTCCTGTGATAATGAGTAAGTTCAAAGTTCATATTTCAAAATTAGATGCATTAGCGTACTTTTATTTCCAAGCGCGGCAGGCCTAGAAGGCCCTTGGTTTACCAGCTGGCTGCTGGACTCACATCCACATGTGTTAATCACAGAGGTAGATGATCATCAAGCCAGTGTGGGGGTGACATGTGGTCAGCATGTCAGGTCCCCCCAACTGTTATAGCTGGTTTTCTCAACCTACTTATTGTAGCAATCCAAATGCCTCACGATGCTGGATGGGCTTCCATACTGGCCGAAATTCCATTAGAACATTTCTTCCCCATTGGGACTCGAACCAGCGCAAGTCCCGTAGCTCTGCGCTAAAGGCTTCTTGCCTTAACCACTCGGCTACGGCGCGGAACTTAGCATATTACTCTATCAAACATTTAATCTCTTACAAAAAAATACCAAATTATTCCATCCATTCATAGTAATTCTGCCCGGGGCAGGTCTTTCACTGCAATCATAGCATTTTCGTGCTATGATTTGTAGCTTTACTACGGAATTATAGGTGTGGTAGCTTCCCGTTGCTTTCCACACCGGTGAAGGATGATGATGATGATGATGATAATGATAAGGATGATGATGGCCGGATGATTTTCGGGGACCCTTGGGCAATAAGCTTCCTGACATTTGTCTTACAGGTGAGGAAAAACCCCGAAAAAACCTCACCCAGGAGCCTGTCCCGACAGGGAATCGAATCCGGGCCCGCTGCGTGACAAGGCAGCACGCTACCTCGAGAATGTATGTTTGTTTGATCTTCATAGGTTTCTAAACAGTTCAACTGATCTTCGCGAAAATTTGTATATACAGAGTTTCAGATGCGGCGAATGTTAGCCGTTATCTATTATGTTTTAAAATCATTAGGTGTAGGAGTTTACCTGAAACGAAAATTTAAAAATCGCTCTAGCAATCGCAATTTTCGATGTTTCACAACAAAACTCCGAAAACTGAATTAAAATAAACCGAAGTGTGTGTTATCAAAAAATCAGCGAAATCCGACCGTTAGAAGTTGGAATTTACCTGAAATTTGAAATAAAAAATTTACTCTAGTAACAGCCATGTTTGGTTCGTCGCAGTGTATACCATATAATTAATTAACCCTCAATATTTAATTTATTTAGGCGTAGCAGCGCACGTCGGGTATTCCCTAGTAGCATATAAATACAAAAGGAATATACATTTCGTCATTTTTGGTGTCTAGTTAGTTCGATCGATTGTGGAGATTTGGAATAAAAAATCGTTTGGATGGGTGCTACGTACTGAATAAAAATTAACTGGGTAATGGGAATTTCCTTGTGAGAGTAAATTTCCATATGGTGAATGTATGTTGAGATATTTTTTGTATAGAGATTTCTCTTGCTAGAACGTAACACTAAGAAATTAGGACAGGAAGTAAATATCAATAAAACTAAATATATGGTCACACGTAGAAATAAATTATATAATGGATATGGACAGCTAATGACAAATGAGGGAAATTTTGAGGAAGTGGCTGAATTCAAATACCTAGGAATAATAATCACAAATAGGAATGAGATGCACAAAGAAATTAAACATAGGCTCAATTCTGGAAATGCGTGCTATTATGCAATGCAGAGACTCTTGATGTCCCAACTCCTTTCAAAAAACGTTAAGCTGAAAATATATAAAACTATTATTCTACCAGTTATATTATATGGGTGCGAAACATGGACTCTTACTTTAAGGGAGGAAAGAAGATTACAAGTATTTGAGAATAAAGTACTTAGGAAATTTTTGGACCAAAGAGAGATGAACAGACAGGTGAATGGAGAAGACTACATAACAATGAACTACATGGTCTTTATAGGAAGCCAGATATAATAAGAACAATTAAGTCTCGTAGACTGCGATGGGCAGGACATGTTGCACGTATGGGGAATGAAAGACTTGCATGGAAGCTTCTTGTAGGAAAGCCAGAAGGAAAACGCCCAATTGGTAGACCAAGAATGAGGTGGGAGAATAACATTAACTATGATTTGAGGAAGTAGATTATACAGGGAATGATTGGAAAGCATTAGCTCAGGATAGGGATGTATGGAGAGCTTATGTCCTCGCGGCCATGTACCTACAGGTTCGATAGTGCCAGTGAGTAAGTATAGAGATTTCTCTTGCTAGAACATGGAATTCCCTTCCACCCTATGTCAGAGACTGCCAAACTTTACCATCTTTCAGACACAAATTGAAAATAAAATTACTAACAGAAACAACTCACTAATTCCTATTTAAAAATTAATAACGTGTTTTTTCATTATTTAATAAAAATAGATTTAAGATTCGTTAATATATTTACCTAATGCCTTATATAAAAAGCATAGATTAATTCATTGTAGTTTATTACTTTCTTTGTATTTTTTTTCTTTCTTTTCTTTTTATGTATAGTAGATTCGAGCTGTCATTCCTTTCTGTATTCATTCTACCATTAATTTAATTTTAATTGTATTTAATTTCATTGTACTATGAGACATTATTTTCATTATTATTCAATTTGACAGAAAATTAATTGTTTAGTAAAAAGTAAAGTGATCCCACAACAGGCCCGGAGGCCCTTGGGGTAGTAGGAGGTTAAGACTCCCACTTTTTCTAGACAATCGGCCCTTTATGTCAGCCGGTTGTCAGCCCTGCGTGACGGCCGCCTTTACCCCCGGAACAAGCGTCTGGTACTAATTTCAGTTAGAGGCTGAGTCGACCCGAGGATCATAGTGCCGCCAGAGGGTTTGTGTCAGTTTAAAAATCCTGACCCCAACGGGACTTGAACCCTCGACCCTCCAGCGTGTAGCTCAGTGCCTTAACCACTACGCTACATGACTATTATTGTAATTTTTGTATTTATATGTAACATATGTTTCTCCTGGTGAGTGGAAGAGAAGGCCGCATGGCCTTAACTCCACCAGGCTAAATAAATCTATTTTAAATCTATTCTATAATTAAATTTTAGAAATTGTTTATTCTTGATCCTTCATCTTATTGCTTGTATACCTGAAAAAAACTGTCCTAACCAAAAATGTGTACAAAGAAAATTATTATTTTTAGAAACATAACGGGACTTTAGCGATAAGACACAATAGACAGGCCACATAGACCCTACCTGTACTTTTCAATTCGAGATTTTTAAAATACATTACTAAACTCCGTTGAGGTCACTGTATTAAAGTTTTAATAATTGTAAAACAGTACCTGATATCTCGGTCGTCCTCAATAATTTGCAGTGTTGTTTTACAGGAGGCCTTTCGATAACTTATGTATCGTCTTCTGCTTTCAATTTGGTACTGACTGTTGGTAATTATTTTGTACAGCGGGTTTATATTGCTGGATACGTTCTCATTCAACGGGTGTTTATTTGTGGTTTCCTTGACTATTTAATTTAACTCATGCCCCAAATGGGAGTTAGTGACCAATCACGTTACAATGATTTTTTATTTACAGCCAATCATAGTCGTGTTTCGCCTAGAATTTACCAACTAAAGTTTATCTTAATAAAGAAAGCTCCTCCTATTTAACATTCTGAATAGGTCATAGTATTATTTTGCAGTGAATGGCCACTAATAAATACGGCTACTAAATTGTATATATAGTACATGAATGTAAACACATACCGCATGCGGGAGTTAATATAAAAATATTTGTAGGAATTGATTATACCACCAAAAAAAGAAACCGCTGTTTGCACTTTCTTAAATATATTTTTTCCCAGAAAAATATAATTGTCATATTTACATCATAGGACATCAGATATGAATTAATATACAGTTTGATGTGTTTCATATTTTCTCCACTAGAGTGCATTCTTACAATATTGCGTTCCTTTGGCAATAAATAATGTGATCTAGTTGCAGTGACGAAGAAAAGAAGCAAATGAAGCGTACCAATCGTTTCTCATTTGTTTTCAAACATCGCCGTTTACATTAAATATATAAATATTTTAAAATAACGTATTTAAATAATGATTTGTGAGTAAACAGCTTAATTTTATTCGCTAAAAAGTCCTAACAAATGCCACTCTTGATTTCCAAATTCTCTAGATAAATTGGAAATCAGTCGTGGCATTACTTATGATAATTTCTAACTCTTCGAGAACGTTGATTTTCGATGTATCATTTTCTCTATGTAGGATCGATGTTTTTTGAGGATTTTATTTGTTCTGTAGGCAATTTTTATGTTTTTATCATGTTTTTTGAGGATTTTATTTGTTCTGTAGGCAATTTTATGTTTTATCATGTTTTTGAGGATTTTATTTGTTCTGTAGGCAATTTTTATGTTTTTATCATGTTTTTTAGGATTTTATTTGTTCTGTAGGCAATTTTTATGTTTTTATCATGTTTTTTGAGGATTTTATTTGTTCTGTAGGCAATTTTTATGTTTTTATCGTGTTTTTTAGGATTTTATTTGTTCTGTAGGCAATTTTTATGTTTTTATCATGTTTTTTGAGGTTTTTATTTGTTCTGTAGGCAATTTTTATGTTTTATCATGTTTTTTGAGGATTTTATTTGTTCTGTAGGCAATTTTTATGTTTTTATCATGTTTTTGAGGATTTTATTTGTTCTGTAGGCAATTTTTATGTTTTTATCATGTTTTTTTAGGATTTTATTTGTTCTGTAGGCAATTTTTATGTTTTATCATGTTTTTTTGAGGATTTTATTTGTTCTGTAGGCAATTTTTATGTTTTTATCATGTTTTTTGAGGATGTAGCAAAAATCCTCAAAAAACACGATAAAAACATAAAAAATGCCTACAGAACAAATAACAAACTAAATCATATGCGGCAAGAATACCAAATCAAAATTGCTAATATATTTGAAGTACTGGAATCTTCCGATGACAATGTGGCAAACGAAGAAGAAACTGATATAAATAAAGAATGGGAGGCTATAAGAGATACTATTAAATTGTCAGCATCAGAAAGCATTGGTTGTTTAAAAAAGAGGCAAAACAAGAATTGGTTTGATGAGGAATGTGCCGACATTGTAAAACAAAAGAAAGCTAGCAAAAACGAAATGACTTTTGATGTCCCAACTCCTTTCAAAAAACGTTAAGCTGAAATATATAAAACTATTATTCTACCAGTTATATTATATGGGTGCGAAACATGGACTCTTACTTTAAGGGAGGAAAGGAGATTACGAGTATTTGAGAATAAAGTTCTTAGGAAAATTTTTGGACCAAAGAGAGATGAACAGACAGGTGAATGGAGAAGACTACATAACAATGAACTCCATGGTCTTTATAGGAAGCCAGATATAATAAGAACAGTTAAGTCTCGTAGACTGCGATGGGCAAGACATGTTGCGCGTATGGGGAATGAAAGACGTGCATGGAAGCTTCTTGTAGGAAAGCCAGAGGGAAAACGCCCTGTTGGTAGGCCAAGAATGAGGTGGGAGAACAACATTAGCTATGATTTGAGGGAAGCAGATTATACAGGGAATGATTGGAAAGCATTGGCTCAGGATAGGGATGTATGGAGAGCTCATGTCCGCGCGGCCATGAACTTTCGGGTTCGATAGTGCCAGTGAGTAAGTAAGTAAGTAAATCATATGATTTCAAATAAAATAGAAGAAACGAACAAACATAAAAATGGAGTTTATAAATTGAATTGCAATAGCTGTGACAAATTTTATATTGGAAGAACTATTAGAAAATTCACGACAAGATTTAATGAACATTTCAGAGATTTCCTGAAGAATGAGGTTAAATCCAGTTTTTCAAAACACATAGTAGAAGCAGGACATCAATTCAACACAATAGATAAGTATTATCGATCCTAAGTAGAGAAAACGATACATCGAAAATCAACGTTCTCAAAGAGTTAGAAATTATTAAGGAAACTACAAATAAACACCTGCTGAATGAGAATGTATCCAGCAATATAAACCCCCTGTACCAAATAATTATCATCAACAGTCAGTACCAAAATGAAAGCAGAAGGTGATACTTAAGTTATCGAAAGGCCTCCTATAAAACAACACTGCAAATTATTGAGGGCGACCGAGATATCAGGTAGCGTTTTACAATTCTCAAAACTTTAGCTTTTCAATTCAAGTAAAAAAAATTCCAGAAACACGTACCTTAGTTAATTTCACACATCGTGTGATAATTGTTGAGTAAGTACGTTCAAAGTTCACATTTCTACATTTGAGTCATTAGTGATATTTCTCTGTCAAACATATTAACTGTTACAAGAAACCTCAAAATAATATTTACCAATTGATTAGGCCTATATAATATCAAAATTGCAATTTTTGTTGTACAATTATTGATAATTGCAAATTAGATACATTCCAACTTAAATTTACCCCCTTAAAAAAATAAAACTTTACAACGATTATAAAACCAACTGGAGCCTTAATAAATTTTATAATCCTATCATATATACGTCCACCGCTGTGGTCTCGAGGTAGCGTGCTGCCTTCTCACGCAGCGGACCCGGGTTCGATCCCCGGTCGGGGCAGTTTTTCTGGGTGAGGTTTTTATCGGGGTTTTTC
Organism: Diploptera punctata; assembly: GCA_030220185.1. Lineage (NCBI taxonomy): Eukaryota > Metazoa > Arthropoda > Insecta > Blattodea > Blaberidae > Diploptera > Diploptera punctata. The sequence goes on along the minus strand of JASPKZ010007671.1, from coordinate 756,256 downwards.
CTCACCTGTAAGACAAATGTCAGGAAAACTTTAAGGCCCAAACGGTCCCCGAAATCATATGGCCATCATTATCATCATCAACCTTATCATTATCATCATCATTCTTCACCGGTGTGGAAAGCAACGGGAAGCTACCACACCTACAATTCCCTAGTAAAGCTGCAAGCATAGCATGAAAATGCTATGATTGCAGTGAAGGACCTGCCTTCGGGCAGAATTACTATGGATCGATCATCTATACTATGAGAACATTTTAATAGATTTTATTAAACACAATGTGTGTACAGTTAGAGTTTTCACCAGTCTTTTGTAATTGTAGTGAGAGGCTGAGTTCTGCTATTGAATTTCATTAGGTGGTACTTGGAGCATGGCTCGTACATCTGCAGTCTCCTTGGAGTCGTGCTATGACGGATTCTGACATATTTTCCCGCGGAAACCATGCGCGGTGAAGCGTGTGTATAGGTGGCGAAGTTGGAAGTTCGTCCCTTTCCACACATCAGTTTTAATCGTTTCTGTGTCCATTATTTCCATCGGTATTGCATTGGCTTTGTTTTGTCTCTCTTTGATGGCGTCTTTATATGCCTGGGTTTCTGGTAGATTGAAGCGAAGCTTGATGTCCTCAATGAAGTAGGATTCATGTGCTATTCTGTAGGCGTAGCTGTTTCTTGTGTACTTTGAGAGTGACAAGGCCCTCTTGAGATATCTGGCTTTGACATTCTCCAATTTCTTGAGGTTTTTCGCTGTTAGGTGAATCCAAATTATCTGAATACCGTATGTGGCCGCTGGTACTACCTTGAGTTGGAACAGCGCCATCGTCGTTGGCAGGGACAGTATCTGAAGCTTGGGGATGTCGAACATCGAATTTATTGCCGCTGTGGTCCTGTCTTGTAAACATTTTATTACTATAATTCAGAATATAATTTGGTTAATGGGATAAAATTGGATTCCTCGGAAGTTAGAATAAATGTTTGTTTATGCTCGAGGAATGCTTTTAAAATGCTTTTATATAATTTCAAAAAACGGTCGATACACTGGAGCTGCCTAAACTAAGCCAATATCTCAGCAGGTCGCGAGCCGAATTTACGGTCCATGTTGGGTGGTTTAGGCCCTACTGAATAAATCTTACGCCGATATTACAAGAACCAAGCTCTCTAGGCCATGCCATCTCCGTCTTCCATATATTGTATGTTGAATAGAGTGAGCCAGTTAGAGTAGGTACTGCATGACCCACTTAATTAATCACGGAGAGACGGGCTGAGAGTCGCTCTTCGCAGAAAACTTGGTTCTTGAATGCCGGGCTTACTCCCAATATTGACGACGTATAAAGGTGATTACCAGAGTGGATTTAGAGAAAATAGATTTACGATAGATAATATTTTTCATATTTTATAAAAAATAAATTGGAATATAATGAAAATGTATATCAATTATAGGTTAAATATACTTCAAAATGGTATATGATTAAATTAACTGGATTTCTGAATTTCTAAATTTTTAGTTAAGACTTGTTCGAACGTGTCTAAATGGCACAAAGAGTAGGGTGCGAATGGGCAAATAGTTTTCAGATACTTTCGAAATTCACAATTGATTAAAGCACTCCTCTATTATTCAATTTTGTATTAGAGCATGCCATCAATTCTTTAGAGAATGAACAAGGCCTACAATTCAATGATATTAATAAATTGTAGTTTATGCTAATGATGTAGCATTATTAGGCAATAGCGAACAGGCACTAAGTATCAAAACACACACTCTATTGAGTAACAGTAAAATGGTACTCGAAGTACGAATAAATATCAATAAAACTAAATATATGTTCACACATAGAAATACAATATTATTTTTTTTATAGCGGATGAGCCCATGTAGGACTACGCAAAGTACTTAGAGGCGTTTCCTCTGAGCCCAAATTTCTTTCATTATTTTGCTATGAGCTTGTTTTCTACCCTCTGTCCAAGTTGTTCCAGTTTTTTCTTCGGTTTGTCCTCTTGGTCAACTTGCCACTTATTCACCTTAATTCTAAATATATCTCTGTTTGGGATATCTTCTTTAGTAATTCCTGTTAATTTTAAGCCCTTTTTGACTTCATCAATCCACTTCATAGTATCAACTGGAACTTTACTTCTGTGCCTGGTTAGCTTACATGGGGGTTTGGTTCTGAATTGAGTAAGGGCTAGACTTAACCTCATGTAAGGCATTAGGATGGGGGTCCTCAACCCCGACAGGGCGCGTCCCAATGGCTGATAGGGGAAGTTCTTGTAGATATACAGGACAGGTGCGAATAATGCCTTGCCAAATAAGCACTCGCGGATCAACTGAGGATGTCAACGGCTTCGACGGCGGAAGAGGATTTTTTTCCCAAAGGCAGAGAGGGCGGATGAACCGGTTCTGGAACTAATCACTCCAGTCCTATGAAACTGGATTTCGGTCCAAACGTTGTGATAACTAAGCACACTATTATTATTATTATTAATTATTATTATTATTATTATTATTATTATTATTATTCAATGCCACCAGGTTGTCATTTCGACATTCTGGTATTCTCTCCTGGCATGGCGTTATTGTAACCCACTTCTAATGTTGGGGCGCCTGGAAGGCGGAGTTACGCTGCCCCGGTGATATATGAGATGTGAGATGATTATGGTAATGCTTCGCCTTAATCCTAAACTTATCAGTATATTAATGATGATAATGATGGCAAGATGATATTCGGGGACCGTTTGGGCCTTAAAGATTCTTGACATTTGTCTTACAGGTGAGGAAAAACCCCGCACCCATAAAACTTGTACCGACCGGGATCGAACCCTAGCCCGCTGCGTAAACAAGGCAGCACGCTACCTGGAGGCCACAGCGGTGGGTATACATTATACAATGGAAATTGACAGTTAAAGACAAATTAGGGAAATTTTGAAGAAGTGGTTGAATTCAAATATCTAGAAACAATGAGGTGCACAAAGAAACTAAAAATAGGCCCAATCTAGACAAGCATGCTATTATGCATTACAGGTACTCTTGTCATCCCAACTTCTCTTAAAAAGCCTTAAACTGGAAATATTCCATTCCGTTGTGTTCTGCCCGAGGGCAGGTCCGTCACTGCAATCATAGTATTTTCATACTATGTTTTGCAGCTTCACTAGGGAATCATAGTTGTGGCAGCTTCCCGTTGCTTTCCACACCGGTGAAGGATATTGATGATAATGATAAGGATGATGATGAAGGCCAAATGATTTTCGGGGACCGTCGGGTCCTAAGCTTCCTATATTTGTCTTACAGGCGAGGAGGAAAAATCCCGGAAAAAAACCTCACACAGGAGCTTATCCCGACCGGGAATCGAACCGCTGCGTGACAAGGTAGCACGCTACCTCAAGACCACAGCGGTGGACACTGAAAATATATAAAACTGTTATTCTCCCAGTTATATTATATGGATGTGAAACATGGACTCTTAATTTAAGGGAGCAGAGAAAATTACGAGTGTCTGAGAATAAATTTCTAAGGAACATTTTTGCACCAAAGAGAAATGAACAGACAGGTGAATGGAGAAGACTTTACATAACAGTGAGCTACATAGTCCTTATAGGAAACCAGGTGTAATAAAGACAGTTAAGTATCGTAGGCAGCGATGGGCAGGACATGTGACACGAATGGAGAATGAAAGCTTTGGTAGACCAAGAATTAGGTGGGAGAATAACATTAACTATCATTTGAGAGAAGTAGATTATACAGGGTCCCGAGTGGTTAAGGCAAGAAGCCTTATCGCAGAGCTACGGGAATTGCGCTGGTTTGAGTCCCCATGGGGGAAGAAATTTTCTCATGGAATTTCGGCCAGTATGGGACCGGTGCCCAGCCAGCATCGTGAGGCATTTGGGTAGCTACAATAAGTAGCGACTCCAGGTCGAGAAGACCCCTACACTGACTCGATGATCGTCTACCTCTGTGATTAACACATGTGGATGTGAGACCAGCAGCCGGATGGTAGGTCAAGGGCCTCCTAGGCCTGTCGCGCTTGGAGTTTTAGATTATACAGGGGATGAAATATTATTTATTTATTTATTTATTTTAGGCTACCTATGAACGATTTGGGATACGGAGATGAATAATTATGTATTTTATTATCTTTATGATTATTTTATTAAGACCACATAATATGGCTTGGGATAGAGATGTATGGAGAGCTTATGTGTGCTTGGCCATGAATCTACGGGGTCGGTAGTGTCATTTATCGTACTTTCCCTTTATTTAATTTTATATTCATATTTACTTTATTTTAATGATGAGTTGTATTTTAGAATAGTATTTTTTATTCTTTAAGTGAGTTAGTTAGTTAGTTAAAAGATTTGAAAATGTTGCAAGAATTCGTTTTTGGAAACCCATAATCTCAACCGATTTAAAAATCTTGTAACGGTAATAACTAGGGCTCGGAAGTTGAGGACCTATAAAAAACCTTCAAAATGACCTAAAAATATCCTAAAAAATACCTAAAAACTGAAAAAAATTAAGTAAAAAGGCAATTCAAATTGAATAATAATTTTAGTTTACACTGATTTTTTACTCCAAGCGCCACAGGCCTAGAAGCCCCTTGGCCTACCAGCCGGATGCTGGCCTCACATCCACATGTGTTAATCACAGAGGTAGACGATCATCGAGCCAGTGTAGGGGTGACATGTGGTCAGCATGTCGGGTCCTCCAGCCGTTATAGCTGGTCTTCTCAACCTGGAGTCGCTACTTATTGTAGCTACCCAAATGCCTCACGATGCTGGGTGGGCATCGGTCCCATACTGGCTAAAATACCATGAGAAAAGTCTTCCCCCATGGGGACTCCAACCAGCGCAAGTCCCGTAGCTCTGCGCCAAGGCTTTCTTGCTTTAACCACTCGGCTACGGCGCGGGACCAACTGCTTTTTTAATGAATATCGGAACATTGGGTCTTAACCAAAAACCAGGAACGAAGAATAGAAACGTCAGAAATGAGGTTTCTAGCTGGCTATACAATAATGGATCAAAGGCGAAGTGAGGATATACGAAGGAACTGAATATATTCAAACTATTAGATAGAATTACACATACAGAGATGAATGGATGGACCACATCAATAGAATGAATAACAATAGAATTCCGAAACAGATTCTTCATTACAAACCACTAGGACGAAGAAATGTTGGAAGACCCAGTAAAAGATGGGTAGACCAATTCTAACATGAGATCGGAACAGACCATAAGGTCTAACCCTTGATGCTGATGATGATAATAATAATAATAAAAATAAATGTTTATAAGTACAAAATTCTAGTGAGATGAAACAAACATTGCGAAAAATAAAAATGACTCAAAATGATTCTCTTTTGTACTTAATTTTATTTTATTTCATTTTAATTCAACATAGTTTGAAAAAGGAATTCTGTGTCCATTAAAAAATAATTTCTTGGAGAATAGAATGAACGATTTTTCATGCCCAGAATGAATTAAGCGAATCCGTAAAGGATATCAAGCGGTCAGTAGGCTGTTTAAAAATAACAAAATATTTTGTGAGGGTTCAATAGTTTCTCAAGGAACAAAAGTGTTTGCAATGTGAAAAGTCTTTAGAAAGTGAAACTAGATAGTGTGTTTCAAAGACTTTGGAATTGAGACTAGATTCTGCAGATTCTTGAATTATACAAATGGCATGAATATAGTCAAAATAAGGTAAAGTTGCAAAATACAGATGTTAAGAACCTAAAAAATGTAAAAAAAAGGACAAATAAATAAGAAAAAACGTCGAAAAAGGACAAATAAAACTGACCATTTTCTGGCCTACAATGACCCAAAATGTGTGTATATCCATCCATAGTAATTCTGCCCGAAGGCAGGTCCTTCAATGCAATCATAGCACTTTCATGCTATGCTTACAGCTTTACTAGGGAATTGCAGGTGTGGTAGCTTCCCGTTGCTTTCCACACCGGTGAAGGATGATGACGATAATGATAAGGGTGATGATGATGATGATGATGGCCATATGATTTCGGGGACCGTTTGGCCTTAAAATGTTCCTGACATTTGTCTTATAGGTGAGGAAAAACCCCGATAAACACCTCACCCAGAAAAATTGCCCCAACCGGGGATCGAACCAGGGCCCGCTGCGTGACAAGGCAGCACGCTACCTCGAGACCACAGCGGTGGACTTATATATTATGTTAGGCCACGTCATCAGACATAAAATAAAAAAAATATTTCCTTAACTTCCGAAAGTTGCGAAATAATGCCGTTAAGTTCTTTAAAAAAAAGGTAAAAAAAAAAAAGAAACCATAAAGCAAAAAAAAAGTCGAAAAAGGACAAATAAAACCACCATTTTCTGGCCTACAATGATCCAAAATGTATTTATATTATGTTAGGCCACGTCTTCAGACATAAAATAAAAAATATTTCCTTAACTTCCAAAAGTTGCGAAATAAAGCCGTTAAGATCTAAAAAAAAAGGTATAAAAAGACCAATAAAGCAAAAAAAAAAAAGTCGAAAAAGGACAAATAAAACCCACCATTTTTGGCCTACAATGATCCAAAATGTATTTATATTATGTTAGGCCACGTCTTCAGACATAAAATAAAAAATATTTCCTTAACTTCCAAAAGTTGCGAAATAAAGCCGTTAAGATCTAAAAAAAGGTAAAAAAAAAGACCAATAAAGCAAAAAAAAAAGTCGAAAAAGCACAAATAAAACCCACCATTTTCTGGCCTACAATGATCCAAAATGTATTTATATTATGTTAGGCCACGTCTTCAGACATAAAAAAATATTTCCTTAACTTCCAAAAGTTGCGAAATAAAGCCGTTAAGATCTAAAAAAAGGTAAAAAAAGACCAATAAAGCAAAAAAAAAATCGAAAAAGGACAAATAAAACCCACCATTTTCTGGCCTACAATGATCCAAAATGTATTTATATTATGTTAGGCCACGTCTTCAGACATAAAATAAAAAAAAATATTTCCTTTAACTTTCGAGCCCTGGCAATAACTATGAAGGGTAGCATTCACGTTCAAAATGTGAACTTTGGAATCCCTAACTCTTATTAATTAAGAAAAGACCTTCAAGCATGAACTTTGATTCTGTCATATAATGTAAATAGATAGATCATCGGTTGATTAAGTCTTAGACATCGTCCGATTCCTAATAGCCAATTTTGTCGGTCCATCCAATCTCCTGGTTGTAGATGTTTCTCCTTCATGTATAAACATATTCCCTGACTCCAGGAGGTTTCAGGTCTTCCTCTGCCTCGTCTTCCCTCAGGTTTCCATTCCAAAACACATTTTGGTAGTCGATTCTCTTCCATTCGCTGGACATGTCCGTACCATCTTAAATGCTGAGTTTTAACATAATCTAAAATAGTGTCTTCAATCTTCATTTTCTCTCCTTGTAACTGAGTTCCTAATTTTTTCTCTTCTTGAAATTCTTGCTGCCCTTCGTATAAAACCAATTTCCGTTGCCAAAATATACTTATTTGTTTTTGTTGTTAATGACCAAAGTTCTGCTCAATAAGTAATGATGCTTTTAACAATTGTATGATATATATTCATAAATTAAATAAAGATAAAACTTAGTTTTATCCGATTTCATATTTATTAAGATATAATTCAGTGACAGCTGTTTCGGTACACTGTACCTTCTTCAGACATGTTAACAAATTATGAATTGTGTTCCAACTGATCTAAGCAACAATACAACAATTTTTATTTAATTTTTTTAATTTAACAAAGGGGATTCATTCAAATCAAGTTCAGAATTTAACAGTTTATTACTACATTTCAATTTATTAATTTCTACAGCCTCCAAAAGGTCCAACTTCTTACCCTTATCACAAACATGTAAAATTTCAAAATTTGGATGGAAACAATGATTAAATTGGAATAGGTGGTTAGCATATTTTGAATTTTCTAAATTTCTGTTATATGCTCTCATGTGTTCCTTTATCCGAGAGATAAAAGGTCAACCAGTTTGTCCTATACAGACATTGTCACATGTGCCACACTTCAATTTATATACCCTTGATAATTTTTATTTTGGTTTTATTGTTTTTTATTATATTTTGTAAAGTTCTATTAGTTTTAAATGCCACATTAATGTTCAATTTTTTAGTGTTTAGATATTTTATTTGAAAGTGGGTCTATGTATGACATTATGACATATTTCTTTATGTTTTCTTTGGGTAAAAGAATAACTTTGTTAATTGATTTTTTGTAATGAATTTTCTTAATTAAATATTCTATAATTTTAGGGTCGTAGTTATTATTAATAGCTAATTTGGACCTTTTGGAAGCTGTATAATTTAATAAATAGACATGTAGTAATAAACTGTTAAATTCTCAACTTGATTTGAATGAATCCCCTTTGTTAAATTAAAAAAAAATTATTGTATTGTTGCTTAGGTCAGTTGATATGTACTATAATAACACAATTCATAATTTGTTAACATGTCTGAAGAAGGTACAGTTTACCGAAACAGCTGGTCACTGAATTATATCTTAATAAATATGAAAATCGAATAAAACTAAGTTTTATTTTTATTTAATTTATGGATATGGATTTTCATCAAGTAAACACCAACTCAATTGAATATGATATATATTCATTTTATTTAATGTAAATATATTGTTATTATTATATTAACTTACTCATAATACAGCTATGCCAACAGACAATAAGCATTTAACTAACTGAAACCGGAGGGATGACGTCATGACATCATTTTCCTCAACTAATGTGCTCCAATAATCCCTGTATATTTTTTTTTCCACAGGGACAAGTTCTTTTTCGGGGATTTTCCTCATTTGTAAGACGAATGTCAGGAAACGTATGGTACAAACGGTCCCTGGACATCATAATCATCATTCATATTCGCCTTAGATTAAGTTCAGGATTAATACGCTCAACTCGTATCCAACTCAGGGTCGGGTCGAGGGATGCGTTGAGATGAAGTCCCTATATTTAGAGGTCTGTGAATTACAAGGGTGCCGGCCGACCACTCCTGTCGGATGAATGAAATTAAACGAAATGCATCAAATGAGTGTGGAGAATGGTGGTGGAATGAAATTTGTGACAGGGGAATATGGGAGAAACCCCGAGAAAAACCTGCCCAAGCTCCGTTTCGTCCACCACGAAACCCATATGGAGTGACCGAGACCCGCTCTCGGGACCCCAGCGGTGAGAGGCGAACGTCTAACCGCTTGCGCCACAGAGCCGCCCTTAAGTTCAGGATTAAAGTATCTAATTCCCATAATATTATATGGATGTGAAACTTGGGCTCTAACCAAAAAACATAAAGATAGAATACAGACGGCGGAGATGAGGTTCCTCATACAAGTTAAAAGATGTACAAAACTTAGAATTAGAAATGAGGATATAAGAGAATAATAAATTAAAAGTGCAGCCTTTATTGGATCAACACACACACATATATATATATATATAATATATATATAAAGAAAAATGAATGCTTGGTTTGGGATTTGAACCCGAGTCTCTAAACTCTGTGCGTTTAGTAACGACCTGAGCTACCCAAGTATTCCAACACAAACATACATTTTTCTTATACATATAGTATTCTCAATTCACACAAGAGGTAGTGGAAATTCGTTCCGACTGACATCTAGTGGCTAACATAACAGTTAAGCATTTTTTAAAGAGAATATTTACTTTACATAGAGAAACTTTATACTTTATAGCAGTAACGCTATAATACTTGGGTAGCTCAGGTCGTTAGAGCGCTAAACGTACAGAGTTTAGAGACTCGGATTCAAATCCCGACTTACGCATTCATTTTTCTTTTCATATCATATTTGCCTTCATTTCCAAATGTCAAAAATATAGTTATAATATATATATATATATATATATATATGTATTGATATTTTTCACAAAAAGAATGAAGTGAGAAGTTGAGCTCAAACTCCATGGCGATACAGGCCTAGAAGGCCCTTGGCCTACCAGCCGGCTGTTGACCTCAATTCCACATGTATTAAACACAGAGACAGACGGATATCCAGCCAATATTGGGGTGACACGTAGTTAGCATTACGTGTTCCCAAGCCCTTATAGCTGGTTTTTTCAACCTGGAACCGCTACTCATTGAAGGTACCCAAATTCCTCACAATGCTGGGTAGGCACCGGTCCCATACTGGACGAAATTAGATGAGAAAATTTCTGCTCCCATGGGGGTTCGAACTAACGCAAGTTCCGTAGTTCTGCGCCAAGGCATAATGCCTTACAGCACTCGGCTAAGGGCCGGGTAGTGACAAAATAAGAATTTAATACAATTCATCTTCCTCTTCTTCTGCCAAAACACAGGTTTGGGTTTATTCCCGTCTGTGAACCAAACTGGATCTTAATAACATATTTACATTAATTACTTATTTACCGAGAGTCCACCGCTGTGGTCTCGAGTTAGCGTGCTGCCTTGTCATGCAGCGGGCCCGGGTTCGACCCCCGGTCGGGGCAGTTTTTTCTGGGTGAGAATTTTATCGGGGTTTTTCCTCACCTGTAAGACAAATGTCAGGAAAACTTTAAGGCCCAAACGGTTCCCGAAATCATATGGCCATTATCATCATCCTTATCATTATCATCATCATCCTTCACACCTACAATTCCCTAGTAAAGCTGCAAAGCATAGCATTAAAATGCTATGATTGCAGTGAAAGACCTGCACTCGGGCAGAATTACTATGGATGGATTTACCGAGAGGATCGTTTTCCGTTTTATATACTATACTTAACACCTCAAATACATGGGTAGAATACTTCAAGATTGGTGACAGCTGAGACACGGTTCTATTCAAATTAATAGAAACCTAAAAAATAGACTCCCTGCTTTTTGCAGATGATTTGGTATTAATAGCTGCAACAGAAACATATTTGCAGTATTCTATACCCAATTTTAATATAATTGCAAAAATGCAAAAAGATACAATATGGAATCTCCATGGTATATTTACTTTGTCGTGGTGGAGTGGCTTGCGTGCTTAAATGATCCCGAGAGCTATGCCGGCGCTGGCCGTAGCATGCGCCGATAGGGTTACCCATTCCGGACTGGTCGAAGGTTATAAGCCAGACGAAAAAAGACCTTGGTCGAAAGAGTGCCGATCTTTCACCGTAAAAATACAACCGTCAAGAAATGCGGACATGGGTTCCACTGGGATAAAATTTTCCGGAGGTCAAATAGTACTCCATTTGGTTCTCCGGGCGGGGACTACTTCAGGGAACCCACGCCCAAGGCTCAAATTAGAAAAAATTAGCTTCAGGATAGGGATGTATGGAGAGCTTATGTTCTCGTGGCCATGAACCTACGGGTTCGATAGTGCCTGTGAGTTAGTTAGTTATGGGAATCAATACAAAGAAAACTAAAGTGATGGTCTTTTGTGGGAAATACCCTATACCTAGCAAAATTGTTTTGGACGATGAAATTTTAGAATGAGTAAATGAATTTAATTATTTGGGTTATAACTGAACATTTAAAGGCGAAGCTGATGTAGCAAAGAAAATCACAAATTTCACAAAAACAACGGGGATAATTAACAGTATAATGAAACAATCTTTAGTACAGAAGAACACAAGATTACGGCTTTAAAGGTTCTCGCAAGACCAGTAATAAGATATGATAGTGAAGCATGGACAATACGAAGAAGAGATGAAAGTCGAATAACAGCAAATGAGATGCGATTTGTGCGTACATAGAATTCCAAAAGCCATGCTTCCTTACTGATCCCAAGGCAAAAGATCGCTGGGACGTCCAAAAAAGAGCTGGATGGAAAATTTCTCTTTTGAGAACGTAACAGGCCACATGGCCTAATACTTGCATGGATGATGATGATGATGATGATGATGACTTAACACCTGTTCAAAAGTACTGTGCCGGGTATGGACTTGAATGAGGTGGGAGAATAATATTAACCATGATTTGAAGAAAAACATTTTTTTATCTATACCACCTGGTTGTCATTACGATATTTCTAGTACTCTCTCCTGGCATGGCGTACTTGTAACCCACTTCTGAGGTTGGGGCACCTGGAAAGCGTGGTTATCGCTGCCCCTATGATAAGTGATGACGATGGTAATAATGCGTCAGGAGAGATCTTAATCATCATCGTCACTCCAAGGATTAGGCAATTGCCAGTTTCGACTTCATAATGCATCAGCCCAACGTTTTCTAGGTCTTCCGACATCACGTCTTCCTCTTGCTTGATAATTTATTGCTAACAATGGATATTTCTCCTTACTCATTCCATTCTCGTGATCAACCAACTTTTATCTACAATTCGTGACTTTATCCAATAAAAGTCCACCGTTGTGGTCTCGAGGTAGCGTGCTGCCTTGTCACGCAGCGGGCCCGGGTTCGATACCCGGTCGGGGCAGTTTTTCTGGGTGAGGTTTTTATCGGGGTTTTTCCTCATCTGTAAGACAAATGTCAGGAAAACTTTAATGCCGAAACGGTCCCCGAAATCATATGGCCATCATCATCATCCTTCACCGGTGTGGAAAGCAACGGGAAGCTACCACACCTTACAATTCCCTAGTAAAGCTGCAAGCATAGCATGAAAATGCTATGATTGCAGTGAAGGACCTGCCTTCGGGCAGAATTACTATTAAAAAATCCAATAAAGGCTGCACTTTTAATTCATCTCTTATATCCTCATTTCTAATTCTATCAAGTTTTGTGCATCTTTTAACTTGTCTAAGGAACCTCAACTCCGCCGTTTGAATTCTTTCTGTTTGTCGTTGGAACCCAAGTTTCGTATCCATGCAATATTGTGGGAATTGCCATAACTTTATACACTCTTACTTTTGTTTCTAACTAACTCACTAGCTCTATCGAACCCGTAGGTTCATGGCCGCGTGGACATAAGCTCTTCATATATCCCTATCCTGAGGCAATGTTTTCCAATCATCTCCTGTATAATCTTCTCTGGCATGGATTCCTTGAAGTAGTCCTCGCCCGGAGAACCGAATGGGGGACTATTTTACCTCCAGGAAATTTTTACCCCAGTTTAACCATGTCTGTGTTTCTTCATGATTGTATTTGTGTACGGTGAAAGATCGTCAGTCTTTCGACCAAGGTACTTTTTTTCATCTGGCTTATCGTCATCGACCTGTCCGGCATGGGTAACCCTTTTGGCATTTATTTTTGTCTCTATTTAAATTCTCCCGCCTCATTCTTGGTCATAGCGTGCTGCCTTGTCACGAAGCGGGCCCGGGTTCGATTCCCGGTCGGGACAGGCTCCTGGGTGAGGCTTTTTTTCGGGGTTTTTTTTCTCACTTGTAAGACAAATGTCAGGAAGCTTAGGGCCAATGGTCACCGAAAATCATCGGCCATCATCATCAACCTTATCATTATCATCATCATCCTTCACCGGTGTGGAAAGTAACGGAAGCTACCACACCTATAATTCCCTAGTAAATCTGCAAAGCATAGCATGAAAATGCTATGATTGCATTGAAAAACCTGCCCTCGGGCAGAACTAGTCTACTACGGCGCGTTTCCTCTGGTTTTTCTACAAGAAGCTTCCATGCACGTCTTTCATTCCCCATTCCGACATGTGGCACGAATGGGGAATGAAAGACGTGCATGGAACCTTGTTGTAGGAAAACCAGAGGGAAAATGCCCATTTTGTAGACCAAGAATGAGGTGGGAGAATAACATTAACTATGATTTGAGGGAAGTAGATTATACAGAGAATGATTGGATAACATTGCCTCAGGATAGGGATGTATGGAAAGTTTATGTCCGCGCTGCAATGAACCTACGGGTTCGATAGTGCCAGTGAGTGAGTTATTTAAATCTTTTTTTATTTCAAATAGAGACTGCTGAAATGAGAATGTTGAGAGCAATAGCAGGATACCAAAGGACCGATAAAAAGAAAAACGAAGATATCAGAACAGAACATAATATATTAATCTCTGTGAAAGAATAAAATACTATCAAAATGCTATCTTCAGCATGTATTATGAATGAATGAACAGCGCATACCAAGAAGAATGTATAATTATAAACCAAAAGGGAGAAGAATGTTGGGAAGACCATTGAAGAGATGGAAGGAGCAATTCGATCTATAATGAGATCGGAACAGGACATTGGGCTTAATCCTTGTTGTTGATGATGATTTGAAATTAATCAATTAATAAACCAATCTCACATAAATGGACACGTTTACTATAAAAAAAATTGCTCCATAAGAGCACTGCTGTTTTCTAGACGTGAAAACCCATATAGGGCAAGGGCTTTCTAGTCCTGAGGAGTGTGAGTGAAGATGGAACCGGAGGAAGCGCGAGTTTCCACTCGAGGGATGAGTTCAGAGCTGCGGAAATCCGTCGCATGTTGTCTCTTTCTGTCCAGCTGCTTTTCCCGCGTGCGCCAAAACACTAACGAACTTTCACGTGTGCGGGGTTCATGCCCTTTGCGAGAATATAAATAATATAAACAACATGTGGTCCGTCGTAGATACCTGGGAGACAGCAGGACCGGGTCGATTCTCGGTTGAAACAAATTTCCTGGATGAGGTTTTTCTTCACCTGTAAGACGAATGTCGGGAAACATAAAGGTCAGAGACGTATGGGGAGCCAGTGAGTTAGTTATTATTATCATTATTATTACTATTCCATCCGTAGTAATTCTGCCCAAGGGGAGGTCTTTCACTGCAATCATAGCATTTTCATGCTATGCTTTGCAGCCTTACTAGGGAATTATAGGTGTGGTAGCTTTCCGTTGCTTTCCACACCTGTGAAGGATGATGATGATAATGATGATTTTCGGCTACTGTTGGGCACTAAGCTTCCTGACATTTGTCTTACAAGTGAGGAAAAACCCCGAAAAAATCTCACCCAAGAGCTTGTCCCGACCGGGAATCGAAACCGGGCCCGCTGCGGACAAGGCAGCACACTCCCTCGAGACCACAGCGGTGGACTATATATATATATATATATATATATATATCTTCAACTCGTGTCCAACTCAGGGTCGCGACGAGGGATGAGATGAGATGATGCCCCTACATAGAGATCTGTGAATGACAAGGGTGCCGGCCGACCATGCTCTGACGCACCATCACGAGGGCAGATGAACGAATGAGACGAAATGGATGAGTATGGAGAAATTTTGGAATGAAATTGTGGAAGGGGAAAACGAGAGAAAACCCCGAGAAAAACTTTCTCAAGCTCCGTTTCGTCCACCACGAAACCCACATGGAGTGATCGAAACTCGATCTTGGGACCCTACGGTAAGAGACGAGCGTCTAAGCGCTTGTGCCATGAAGCCGCCAGAATAATTATGATTTCAAATATTCAGCGCGGAAGACTACTGACTGTGCAAAAACTTCTAATTTACAACCTACTAATAAAATAATGGGAGAACGTCCATCGAAGAGAAGAATGCAAAAAGTGGATTTAATTTCAGGAAATATATTCAATCTTCTTCTTCACGGTTTAGGTTTATTTACTAGCCTGTTCCGGCTCCAAATTCCTGCTCTTTCCATCTTTTCCTTGGTCTTCCCAAACTTCTTCTTCCTCGTGGTGAATAGTTGTATGCTGCTTTTGGTATTTTATTCTCAGTCATCCTTGCCAAGTGTTCTTTCCAATTTTTTCTGTATTTCTCTATTGTTGAGTTTATTCCTCTACTTTTAGTTGTTGTCTTGTTTCTGTGTTATGTTTTTTGTCTGTTCTTTGATATCCTGTTGGTGTGAGGAATTTCATTTCAGCAGCTTGTATTCTGGCAGATTGTTGTGTTGTCATGTTTCGGATCCATAAGTAATAATAGGCACTGCCATTGTCTTGTATAATTTCATTATCCTCCCTGTGGATTATCACCTTGGCGTGGTAGGGAGGCTTAGTACCAATGACCCAGACAATCATAACCGGGAAGCCTTGGCTTGCGGTTAGATAAGAGGAGAGGGAACTAAGAATAATCCGCAACGTGGGAACAACGACCACACTGGAAGCTGCAAACACGGAAGACCACAACTGCAGACACGGCGGAGATAGAAATATCGGAACGGCGAAAATGGCGGAAGTGGCAACCCAATCTCTGGGGATGAAATAAGAGACCCAGCTCGGGGAAACAAGAGTGAAGTCCTCAACGGCAGAAGGCGGAAGAGGCAACCCTCCTTCTGGGGATAAAACACAAGGAAGCAAGTCCAAAGGCTTTAAGGAGGCAGCCCTTCCACAGGACTAACCCTGCAGAACGATGGTATCGTACTCAGGGGACACCTCAAAATACTTACAAGCTCCAAAGAGACAGCCGGACTGTCCAATCGATAACGACAAATATTCAATCTTCCATTCCTTAAAACGTTTGAATATTTATCTTCCTTCTTCATTGAAAAAAAGTGCTTGTCTAATTTTGATTATGCCGCATTTCGATTATTGTGACTTACTCTTAACCCTTAAATTAAAAATGTATCTTATTGGATACATTTATTTCATTTATTTAATATTGTTTTCAGGTTCATAGAAAAACAAACGAGTAAAAATTACTTAAATTTATGTCAAATTACGCAAAAATGTATAATAATAACACAGTTTAACATGAATGTATTTTCCTTGCGGTCCGGAACATTTAAATAACTGGCACGAGAAAATATTGTACTGACAATTTAAGGGTTAATTGACATGAGTACCACATTCGGACAAAGACTACGAGTTCATAACGCTTATGCACGTTACATATGCAACCTCCGTAAATCAGACCACAATATTCAGTATTTGAAATGTTGTCTTGGCTCCGATTGGAAGACAGGTGAAAGATACATTGCCTCTCCTTCTTATACAACACTTTGCCCACCTCATCTCCCCTTTATATTACTACTAGCTTCCATTCGCTATCCTCCCACCATAACTTTAAACACACGATCGAGAGAAAATTTAACTCTAGCTGTTCCTCTACATTGAACATCTCACTATTCTTCGTCCTTCCTTGTTTGAGCCACCCGACTCTGGAATTCCCTCCCCTCGTATATCAAGGACTGCCCGACTCAAAAACAGTTCAAAACAAACCTCACTTCATATTTCCTTAGACAATATAATATATAACCGTGTTCCATGCATACTTTTGTTATTCCTTTATACAGTGTGATTATAAAGTCCCAGTACATTTTTGGATAACGTAGCGCAAATAAAACAAAAATTATAAGGTAGTTTCTACTATCAAGTTAGTGTTCAACATAACCTCCATTAATCTTAAAACATGTTTCCCAACGACGCACCGTCGCCCGGAAAACATGCACCAACATATCCTCTGTAATCATTTCAGTCGCTTGGAGTATGCGTTCTTTCAGCACTTGCAGATTAGGAAACTTGGTTCTGTACACCTGTTGCTTGATGAACCCCCAAGCAAAAAAGTCCAGGAGTGTGAGGTCTGGCGAACGAGGTGCCCAGATACGAGGAGATGCCCTTCCAATCCACCTTTTGGGAAACCTGTCATTGAGATATCCGCGTATAGCCAGAGCAAAGTGTGGTGGCGCTCCATCTTGTTGCAACACCGCTGTATCAATGATACCATCTGGGTGTAACTGTGGCTGTAAAAAAAGTTGCAACATATCAAGATACAAGTCTCCCGTGAGGATTTCCTTTGGAATCTGTCTCTAACTTCTTCGTACGACTGGCCTCTTCTTAAAGGCGCGCAGACAACAATCTCTATCCGTGGTGAACACATTTGTATCTTTCGAATGGCTGTGTAACAGAAATACGATATGTATGCGATTTCTTTAAAATGTACTGGGACTTTATAATCACACTGTACTTTAAACTTTCTTACCAAGCCAATTACTTAATCTAATTATAGGTTATTATTATTATTACTTATTATTATTATTATTACTATTGTTATTATTACTACTATTTTTCTTTCTTTCCCTTGTCAACTTAATATTATGTAGCCTATACATTCTATTATGTAACATTAATCAACACGTAGATTATTCATAATTGTTATTTTATGTATTATTTAACCCTGGTGAAGTGGAAAAGAAGACCTTACGGTTTTAACTCAATAAGATAAAAAATAAATAAAATAACCGCCGCGATTTCCCAGAAAGAATCCAGAGACATCCCATAGGGGTCGTAACCCACAGTTTTGGAACCACAGACTTGAGAGTAGTATTATACCGACACCAATCTAAAGATTCAGAAATGGTTTTATGAAATGGTGAGTGGAAGTCAGTGATTTATAAGAAAGTTGAAACAAGATTGCAGACAGGTTTTCAATGAAAAGGGTTGCACCCTTCTGAGAACTGTCCTTGCCTAGTATAAGACTTGTCCTTGTTTATAGACGCAGAAAGGCAGTAAATATAGTTTGAGGATAAAACCTGAGAAATGAAGTATACGCAGGAAACTAGCAAAATTTGTATCCGTTATCAACAAAAAATCACAACATGTAAGGAAACAATATTAAGAAATCTAAGGGTGTATACAACTCGCCGGGTCTATCTAACCTAGAGGTTCATGGCCACGCTGACATAACTACTAAATAATCCCTATCATAAGTTAATAGTTTCCAATCATCCCCTGTATAATCTAATTCCCTAAAATCATGGTTGTTATTCCCTCACTTCATACTTGACGCTTTCCCTCTGGTTTTCCTATGAGAAGCTTCCATGCCCCTATTTCATTCAACATGCGTGCCACATGTCCCGCCCATCGGTGTCTACAAAACTTAACTTATTAATTTATTATATATGTTTTCTATAAACATAATGTAGCTCACTGTTATGAAATCTTCTCTATTCGCCTGTCTGTTCATCTCTTTCTGGTCAAAAATGTTCCCAAGAACTTTATTCTCGAATACCTGTAGTTTCCTTTCCTCCCTTAAAGTAGGAGTCCATGTTTCATATCGATTTAATATAACTGGAAGAATAACAGTTTTATATATTTTCAGTTTAATGTTTTTTTTTTTTTTGTTGAGAGAAGTTGGGACGAAAAGAGTCCCTCTAATATATAATAACATGCATTTGCAGAATTGAACCCATGTTTAATTTCTTTGTGCATCTCATTTCTATTTGCTATTTGTAATTATTATTCCTAGGTATTTGAATTCAGTCACTTCTTCAAAATTTCCCTCATTTATCATTAACTGTCCATTTGCATTATATGTGTTTCTATGTTCAACATATATTTAGTTTTATTGATGTTTACTTCCAGTCCCAGTTTCTTAGTGTTACTCAATAGAGTATGGGTGTTGGCATCATTATTAATTGGAGGCACACTGTGTTATAGTTAATTATGTTACAAGCTGGAAAGTTAGGGGTTCAAGTCCCGATAGGGTCAGGGATTTTAAACTGCCCTAACCCCTCTGATAGTATCATAGATCTGGGGCCAACTCAGCCTCTAACTTAAATTATCAAACCAGATGTTTGTTCTTGGGATAAAGACGGTCATCATACAGGGCTGACATCTCGTGCCAATTGTTTAAATAATAACGACATTAACCTCTTACAACCCTAAGGACCTCTTAAGGCCTGTAATGGGGCCATTTTAGCTTTTATTATTATTATTTTTTTTTTAAAATGCCCCAGGTTTGTCTTTTGGTATTCCTGGTTTCTCTCCTGGCATGGCGTACTTGTAACCCACTTCTGAGATTGGGGCGCCTGGAAGGCGGGGTTACGTTGCCGCGATTATATGATGGGCGATGATGATGATAATGGTGCGCCAGGAGAGTCCCTAATCCTAAGCTTAACCTAAAATGAATATGAATGATGATGATTGCGATGGCCATATGATTTCGGGGGCCTTAAAGTTTTCCTGACATTTGTCTTACAGGTGAGGAAAAACCACGATAAAAACCTCACCCAGAAAAACTTTCCCGACCGGGGATCGAACCCGGGTCCGCTACGTGACAAGGCAGCACGCTACCACGAGACCACAGTGGTGGACTTATTATTATTATTATTATTATTATTATTATTATTATTATTATTATTATTATTATTAGGGCAAGGATTTTAATGCAGTAAAAGTTAAGATTGTAATATATTATAATGAGAAGTTAGACTTCTGTCTTTTGTCTTGGTTTCGCATACCAAACAGTTGAATAATGTAATGAGAAGTTAGACTTCTGATTGTCTTTTGTCTTGGTTTCACCTCACAAACAGTTGAATATATGCTATTGTTTTGCAATCTTATATTTTAGTGCATTAAAATCTTTGCCCTAATTATTATGTTACGATTGCTGCCATTATTAATAACTAACTCACTCACTGGCACTATCGAACCCGAAAGTTCAAGGCCGCGCGGACATAAGCTCTCCATACACCCCTATCCTGAGCTAATGTTTTCCAATTATCCCCTGTATAATCTACTTCCCTCAAATCATATTTAATGTTATTCTCCCACCTCATTCTTGGTCTACCAACTGGGCGTTTCCCCTCTGGTTTTCCTACAAGAAGCTTCCATGAACGTCTTTGATTCCCCATTCGTGCCACATGCCCTGCCCATCGCAGTCTACGAGACTTAACTGGTCTCATTATATCTGGCTTCCTATAAAGACCATGTAGTTCATTGTTATGTAGTCTTCTCCATTCACCTGTCTGTTCATCTATCTTTGCTCCAAAAATTTTCCTAAGCACTTTATTCTCAAATACTTGTAATCTTCTTTCCTCCCTTAAAGTAAGAGTCCATGTTTCACATCCATATCGTAATATAACGGGTAGAATAATAGTTTTATATATTTTCAGTTTAACGTTTTTTGAAAGGAGTTGGGAAGTCAAGAGTCTCTGCAATGCATAATAACACACATTTCCAGAATTGAGCCTATGTTCAATTTCTTTGTGCATCTCATTCCTGTTTGTGATTATTGTTCTTAGATATTTGAATTCAGCCACTTTCTCAAAATTTCCCTCATTTGTCATTAGATGTCCATTTCCATTATATAATGTATTTCTATGTGTGACCATATATTTAGTTTCATTGATATTTACTTCCAGTTCCAATTTCTTAGTGTTACACAACAGAGTGTGCGTGCTGGCTGCTATTATTATTATCATCATCATTATCATCATCGTCGTCGTCGTTGTCGCCCGCCGCCGCCACCAGAACCAGCACCACAATAATAATAATAATAATAATAATAATAATAATAATAATAATAATAATAATAATAATAATAATAATATTATTATTATCAGTTATCAATAACATACCATAAAAAGGGTTTGAAAATCAACAAAGAAAAAAAGAAAAGAGAGTATTTAATAAATTACCCAGGGGAATTATGTATTGATGGGATAAAGGTAAAGAAGAGGGATAGTTTCTCTTATTTGGGATCAATTATAGAGAAAGATAGGACATCAAATAAAGAAAGCAAAAGGATCAGTAATGGAAGAAAAATCATAGGAATGTTGCTACTCGACCATATTAACTTTCAATGCGGAAAAAATGCTAACTAAAAGAATGTGGTGAGTAGGGGAGTAGGGCTTGAAGATAGTGGACCCTTGTCTTAGGCTGCAGTGGCAGTGTTTACTTTCCGTTAGTCGTGTGTAGTCAGTTGTTAGTCACAATGTCAAGTGCGAACCCAATATTCACAATGAAGGCCAGGAAATTATTAAGAAAGTTATCTAGTTTTGCAAAGAGAAGAAAATAAAGAACCATTTAAAAATCCCTATCAATAATAATAATAGTAATAAAACAGATAAGTCAAAAGTAATGGCATTTATTGGTAAATATGGAATTAGATCAAAAATTGTACTGGATAACAAAATAATAGAACAAGTATCACATTTCCAATATTTAGGATGTGATATAACTTATAGAGAAAATAAATATATAGAAAATAAAGTAAATAAATTTCAGGCTATTTGTGGAACCATAAAAAGAACCTTAGGTCGGAAAACAAGGAAACATACGAAACTTAAATTATATAAAACAATGGCTGTTCCTTTGTTGTTGTATGGAAATGAAACTTGGATAATGAAATCAAGGTATAAAAGCAGGAAACAGACTGCGGAAATGCTGTTTTTACGTAATGTGAAAGGATGCACAAGAGCGGATAGAATCAGGAATGAAACTACACAAGAAGAATTAAATATATATAAAATTGAAGATAAAATCAGCGAAAATAATAAGAAATGGACAGAACACTTAATGAGAATGAACAACGAAAGAATACCAAAAAGAACCTTCCTGTATAATCCCAGAGGAACAAGAGATGTTGGCCGACCACGCAGAAGATGGACTCCACTTTTAACTTCGCCGGAACAGGCTGCATAGCCTAAACCTTGTAGTAGAAGAAGAAGAAGAATAAAACAGAAATTAGTAATTTTTTAAAGGAAAATTTTAAGAAGAATATTTGGACCAAATAGAGGAACTGATAACTGTTGGAGAATCAAAACACATAACGAACTAAACAAATTAATTAAAAATCAGAACATAGTAAACCATATAAGATCTCTCAGAATTGGTTAGCTTGGACATTTGATAAGAATGGATGATCAGAGACTGGTCAAAAAAACTCTACAAGTGGAAACCTATAGGAGGCAGAGCTGTAGGAAGACCGAAGATCAGATGGGAGGATGACACAATGAACGATCTAAGGAAAATGAAAGTGACTAATTTGAATATGGCAAAAGACAGATTGGCATGGAGGAGGATTGTTGAGAAGGCCAAAACTTTCATTTTTGAAGTTGTCGTGCCTTAAGATGATGAATAATAACAGTAATAATGATAATTTGTTATTCAATGCAACCACGTTGTCATTTCTACATTCTGGTATTCTCTCCTAGCATGGCCACTTTTGTGATTGGAGCGACTGCAAGGTGACGCTGCCCCGATGATATATGATAGTATGATGATGGTAAGGATGCGCCAGGAGAGACCTTAATCCCAAACTTAAATGAATATGTTAATGATGATAATGATGGCCAGATGATATTCAGGGACCGTTTGGGCCTTAAAGTTTCCTGACACTTGTCATACAGGTAAGGAAAACCCCGAAAAAAAACCATCACCCTGGAAACTTGTCCCGACCGGGGGATCGAACCGGGGCGGGGCCCGCTGTGTGACAAGGCAGAACGCTACCTCGAGACCACAGTGGTGGATACTACTACTACTACTACTACTACTACTACTACTAATAATAATAATAATAATAATAATAATAATAATAATAGTAATAATAATAATAAACAATAATCATAAATATGGATGAGATGAACAAAGAAATTAAACATAGGCTCAATTTTGGTAATGCATGCTATTATGCATTACAGGGAGACTTGTGCCAAGTCCTCTCAAAAAACATTAAACTGAAAATATATAAAACTGTTATTCTCCCAGTTATATTATATGGATGCGAAACATGAACTATTACTTTAAGGGAGGAAAGGAGATTAGGAGTATTTGAGAATAAAGTTCTTAGGAAAATGTTTAGAGTAAAAAGAGATGAACAGACAGGTGAATGGAGAAGACTATACGACAGTGAACTATATGGTCTTTATAAGAAGTCAGATATAATAACAGTTAAGTATCGTAGACTGCGATGGGCAGGACATGTGTTACGAATAGGGTATAAAAAACGTGCATGGAAGTGTCTTGTAGGAAAACCAGAGGGAAAACGCACAGTTGGGAGACCAAGAACAAGGTGGGAGAATATCATTATCCATGATTTGAAGGAAGTAGATTATACAGGGGATGATTGGAGAACATTGCTCAGGATATGAATGTATGGAGAGCTTTTAACCGTGCAGCCACGAACCTACGGGTTCGATAGAGCCTGCGAGTTAGTTATTATTATTATTATTATTATTATTATTATTATTATTACTACTACTAGATTATGATAGTGGGATGTTCTGAGTGTGACATCTGTGAACATCCAGCGTAACGGTGATTCTGATGTAACTTACAACAGGTAACACGACGCTTTCTTAAGCAATTTTTTTATATCTCCGACACAAGCTGCACTTCCAGTTCCTTTTAAACTTTAAACTCTCCCCTCGCATCTGCGTCTTTCCAACCGTCGTGATTTCTTCACCCCTCAATACATAATCACACAAATATCATCATTCGTATATGATAAAGATGGCCCTTATATTGGAAAAAGAATTTTCCTTGCTAATAAGAGCTATCATGAACAAAGAGAGATGAACAGACACGTAATGGAGAAGACTACATAACAGTGAGCTGCATGATATTTATAGGAAACCAGATATAATAAGAACAGGTAAGTCTCGTAGACTGCGACGGGAAGGACATGTGGCACGAATAGGGTATGAAAGACGTGCATGAAAGCTTCTTGTAGGAAAACCAGAGGGAAAATGCCCAGTTGGTAGACCAAGAATGAGGTGAGAAAATAACTAACTGTGATTTGAGGGAAGTGGATTATATAGGTGATTATTGGGAAATATTAGCTCAGGATAGGGATGTATAGACAGCTTATGTATGTGCAGCCGTGAACCTAGTGGTTCGATATGCCAGTGAGCTCGTTGGTTATGGGTAATTCAGATTTCAGGGCGGGGGCTGTTTCATGGCAAAGGTGCAGCAAACATACCGATACGTTCTTAGGAACACACATACAGATCGGTATAAGACTATATATATATATGGTATAAGAATATATATATATCATCATCATCATCATGAACAAATTCGTTTTAGGCCATGTGGCCTGTACGGTGAATATATATATATATATATATATATCGAATCCCGTCTAGGCATTTATTTTTCTTATCATACCATATATTATATATATATATAATATATATATATATATATATATATGTATATGTATTTTATAATTAAATTTTTGACATTTAGCAATGAAGGCCAAATATGACATAAAAAGAAAAATTAACGCCTGAGCCGGGATTAGAACCTGGAACCTCTACCTTTTTTTTTGTTTTTCTTTTCTTTTCATAAATAAATAAATAAATAAATAAATAAATAAATATATATATATATATATGTGTGTATGTATTTTATAATTAAATTTTTGACATTTAGCAATGAAGGCTAAATATGACATAAAAAGAAAAATTAACGCCTGAGCCGGGATTAGAACTTGGACCTCTAACTTTTTTATTTTTCTTCTTCTTCTTCTTCCTTCCAAGTATTAGGCCAAGGCCTGTTACGATCCTATAGAAAATTTTCCCTCCAGCGTTTCATAGGACGGCCCAGTGATCTTCGTCCTCTTGGTATATAATTATAAACAGCTTTGGGGATCCGATTTGAACTCATTCTTTCAAGATGGTGTTTCCAATTTAGTTGGTACTGTTTAATATATTCCAAAATTGGCGTAGTCTTCAATTCTTTTAAGATATCGGTGTTCCTTTTCCCGATCCCATCTGGTGTAACCCGCTGTTCTGCGCATGAATCTCATTTCACAAGCCGTTATTCTGCTTTCATGTTGTTTTTTTAGTGTCCATGCTTCACTACCATAGGTCAACACTGGTCTAGCCAAAGTGTTATATAAACGTAATCTGGTGTTTTTTTGTACAAGGGATGGTTTCATAACTTGATTAATAATTCCTAAACTTTTATTATAACTAGTAACTTTTTCAGGGATATCCTTTTCATCCCAGATAGAGAGATAATATCCAAGATATTTAAATTGATTAGATCTCTCTAAAATTTTATTCTGGAGACAGATTTTACTTTGTATGGGGTCCTTCCCATGAAATGCCATAATTTTAGTTTTGTTAATTGATATTTCTTTATTTTCATAAATAAATAAATAAATATATATTGCAAATGCCCCAGGTTGTCTTTCGACATTCCTGGTTTCTCTCCTGGTATGGCGTACTTGTAACCCACTTCTAAGATTGGGGCGCCTGGAAGGCAGGGTTACGTTGCCCCGATGATATGATGGGTGATGATAATGATGATTAGTGGTGCGCCAGGAGAGCCCCTAATCCTAACCTTTAATTTAAGATGAATATGAATGATGATAATTGCGATGGTCATATGATTTCGGGGACCGTTTGGGCCTTAAAGTTTTCCTGATATTTGTCTTACAGGTGAGGAAAAACCCCGATAAAAACCTCACCCAGAAAAACTGTCCCGACCGGGGATCGAGCCCGGGCCCGCTGCGTGACAAGGCTGCACGCTACCTCGAGACCACAGCAGTAGACGGAATTGATATTGTTGCTTTTTCATCATCATCAGCATCAAGAATTAGACCTGCTGGTCTGTTCCGATCTCATGTTAGAATTGGTCTATCCATCTTTCACTGGGTCTTCCAACATTTCTTCGTCCCAGTGGTTTGTAATGAAGAATATGTTTCGGAATTCTATTGATGTGGTCCATTCCTCTCTGTATTGTGTAATTCTGTGTAATAGTTTGAATATATTCAGTTCTTTTCGTATATCCTCACTTCGCCTTTGATCCATTATTGTACACTCCTCAGAAACCTCATTTCTGACGTTTCTGTCTTTGGTTGTCAACGGTTGAGTCTGCCGGCATTTTCTACTGTGAGACTTGAAAGTTTTTATTCTATTAAGATTATCAGTAGCTACCTGCTTGTCGCGAGACAATACAAAACTATTTGCTCAGGTATTTTACGTAAGGGTAAAGTCCACACTGTGAATTGAAACTAAATAGGAGAGGAATACAGATTTTACAAGAAACAAAATTCCAAGAAATTTAACAACTCAAATAAACATAGAAGAAAAAATGCTACTATAAAAGTTCTTTACCTCTTAAAAGAGTGAAAATATGACGAATATGACCAATAAATTGCTATAATATACTGTTACATATGTGGCCAAATATGCATAAATATGACTCAACAAAGTACTTCAATTCGATTAGTTTTTGCACAAAAAATATTTATGCATATTAAAGAAACATATCACTCTTGCCAAATATATATATAGCATAAAAATCCCAGTATTACTTATTAAATTAATTTTATCACTATACTACGTTGCAATCTTAACTTTTAGAACCTAAAAATCCGCTCCTTTTTTTATGAGAATTCGACTCAGCCCAAGTCCTGCAGCTCTGCACCATGGCATCATGCCTCAAATCACTCCGCTACTGACGCGGGACAAATAGGCCTATATGGCAAATTGTTTGGTTTCATAGAATCTTTGGATTAAGGAAAATGTGTATTTAAGAAGAAGAAGAATATAAATGATCAAGACTTGAAAGGGAAGACGGTGGGGTTGGAGAGTTCGTTATAAAAGGTAATCAAAGCGCAGAAGGGAAGAGGGATGGGGCCATGTGCAGAAAACTTATACCTGATCCAACTGGCCGTGCAACTCAGGCAGGTCCATTAACACTTCTAGTCATGCGTCCCGAAGATTTTTTAAATGCATTTATTTAATTGAAAGAGTGGTTGAATTAAAATACCTAGGAACAATAATTACAAATAGGAATGAGATGCACATAGAAATTAAACATAGGTTCAATTCTGGAAATGCGTGCTATTTTGTATTACAGCACCTATAATTCCCTAGTAAAGCTGGAAAGCTTAGCATGAAAATGCTATGATTTCAGTGAAAGGCCTGCCCTAGGGCAGAACTTATAGAAGAATGTATTACAGGGACTCATGTCGTCCCAACTTCTCTCAAAATACGTTAAACTGAAAATATATAAAACTGTTATTCTCCCAGTTATATTATATGGATGCGAAACATGGACTCATACTTTAAGAGAGGGGAAAATATTACGAGTATTTGAAAATAAAGTTCTTAGGAAAATTTTGGACAAAAGGGAGATGAACAGACAGGTGAATGGAGAAGACTACATAACAGTGAGCTACATGGTCTTTATAGGAAGCCAGATATAACAAGAACAGTTAAGTCTCGTAGACTGCGATGGGCAGGACGTGTGGAACTAATGGGAAATGAAAAAGTTGCATGGAAGCTTCTTGTAGGAAAACCAGAGGGAAAACGCCCAGTTGGTAGACCAAAAATGAGGTGGGAGAATAATATTAACCACGCTTTCAGGGGAGTAGATTATACAGGGATTGATTGGAAAACATTAGCTCAGGATAGCGATACTGGCTAATAACCGGCCTGCGCTGCTAGACCTAAATAAACTAAATGTATTTTATGTTTAGTTGATTAAGTAAAAAGAAAAATAATTATAAAGTTACATCGTAATTATTATTAGATATCCCGTGCTGATTACTCGGCGCTGACCGGGAGTCTTATTTCTTCCAATCTACTTGGCTTAAGATTAGAATTTATTGTACTTTCACTTTATCTTATTTTATATTTAGTTTTTTTTAAATTATGAGTTATATTTTAGAATAGCGTTTTTAACCTTTTCTGTGTGCAATCAACGAGCTGAAAGACATGGTTATTGGGAGTTATCCATAAAAGATAAACATATGCTATTCTCGGACATTTTTGTACAATTTTTTTAGATATTCAATTTTGTGTACGTTAATTTGGTGTATTTGTTACGGTTTAGGTAGCGTAAGCCATTTAAGCGTCCAAAAAGTGACTTTTTTAGTGCAACGATGTACTTTAGTACTATAGTATGTAGGGTAATATGTTATATATGTTAATTGTCCCAGTAAAATTATCTAACCTCATTCGTAGTTTTTAAGTTCATAAATGACAGACAGACTCACAGACATCATTTTATATATAAAGAAGAGCCATATGAGGCTCGCGGACACAGTTTGTCAAGCTAGAAGAGAGGGTATGAAGATGGTAAAGGAGGGTAGTTGTCTCACTTGAAGGGTGACACCCCGTCTTATAAGGAGGGGGCACATGGATATAATGTAAAGTTTTCAATAACCAACTGGAAGGTGCAGATCAGGTACAGTCTGCAGATATTAAACATGACACCTTTTAACAAATTACAATTAAATTTAAGCTATTGAGTTTGATCTCATGAAAATATTGAAAAAAATACAAATATTTCCCCATATCATATCTATACCTCTTCCGAGCTAAGTTTTAGTTGTAATGCAAACAAACCAGGTATATGACTGCATTTCCATTGCTCGAATAATGCTTTTACCTTTAAGCGTGTAAGAAAATGTAGTTCGCTCTCTAACACTCGAAATAAATTAAATAATATATATTATCTAGCACATGTTTATATAAGTTATATGGGAGAATCTTAAAACATACAGTATAATTACAATTTTAATACCATAAATAAGCATTCGTTTTTCTTATGCTTGCGCAATGCAGAATACATTTTAATTTCTATTCTTTAAAGATGATTGCTTTCTATAGAATGTCTTAAAACATTAGAAAACGATAGCATTTGAAAAGCGGGGAGAAACAATTGATTTTGAATATTTTCAAACAGTTTAATGAATATCCTATATTAGTCATTCGGAATGTAGTGAAAATAACAGCAGAATTTACAGGTGAGTCAGAATAGAGTACAAATTCTGCTCGTAATGAAATTGTAAATAAAGGATATCTATCAACATCATGGACAAAACGTAAACGTCTGATTAGGTAGACCCATATATAATTTTTGTGATAAATAAATAAGAAATGGAAGAAGTTACTAAGTATTGGTACCATCTTACCTTGTATTCAGACTTATTTCCCGTAAAATATGATGTTGCCTAAGAAAAATGTTTGTATCGATGACAGTTCCATACACAATTCAGTCATATGGCGGGTAAAAGTAGCACCACGTTCCCAGAATGGACGGAGTAATACCTTATACAACTTTGTCTACAGTACAACTGGAACTTAGCTCGAATACAGTATATTAGAACCGAAAATGAGCATGAAAAATTATATTAGAGAACTAGCGAATGAAAGAGGGACATGGAAGCTCCTTGTAGGAAAACCAGAAGGAAAATTCTCAGTTGGTAGACAAGAATAAGGTGGGAGAATAATATTAACCACGATTTGAGGGAAGTAGATTATACAAGGGATGATTGGAAAACATTAGCTCAGAATCGGGATATATGGAGAGCTTATATCTGCACGGTCATGAAACTACGGGTTTGATAGTGCCAATGAGTAAGTTAGTTTTTTATTAATAGAGTCAGGGTATTTATATACTAAAAGTTAAGATTCGAACACAGTATAATAAGAAGTTAGATTTCTGACAGTCTTTTTATCTTGATTCCATACACAAACAGTTGAATAATATATACTATTTGTGTTGCAATCTTAACTTTTATTATGTAAAAATCCTCTATCTAAGTATTACATAGAGTGCCGTATAATTTTACGATTGCAAAACTTAAATAATAATAAAAAAACTTTAAAATCAATTTTTTGTGTTACGCGACTCGACTATACGATAGCGCCTTGAGAATAGTCTACCCACATAGCACAATGTCTGCATCATCACTATACTAATTCCGAGTCAAGTTCCAGTTGTACTGTAAATAAACTTGTAAAAGATATTATCTTCGCCGATCTCCGTCTATTAGAGAAACTATGGAGCTACTTTTACCCGCCATATGACTGAATTGTGTGCATAGAACTGTCATAGATAGAAACATTGTTCTTAGGCAACATTGTATTTTACAGGAAATAAGACTGAATATAAGATAAGATGGTATCAATAATTAGGAACTTCCTCCATTTCTTATTTATTTATGACAAAAAAATGGGCCTACTTAATTTAACGTTTATGCTTTTCCAAGATATCGATAGATATAATTTATTTACAATTTCATTATGAGCAGGATTTATGCTCCATTCTGAATCATCTACAAATTCTGCCATTATTTTCACCAAACTGTTTGAAAACATTTAAAAGAATTTGTTTCTCTCCGGTTTTCAAATGGTTTCTTTTCCAATGTTTCAAGAAATTATGTATTTTGAAACAATAGAAATCCCAACTTTTTTCTACATAGCGCATGCGCAATAATAAAACAATTCATATTTAACGTACTAATATTGTAATTAATTAACCGCGGTGGGCTAGCGGTTATGTTCCTTGCCTGTAGCTCCAAGGGTCGCGGGTTCAAACCCGGCTGTGGTCGATGGATTTTTTTAGGATGGA
Source organism: Diploptera punctata (assembly GCA_030220185.1). Classification (NCBI taxonomy): domain Eukaryota; kingdom Metazoa; phylum Arthropoda; class Insecta; order Blattodea; family Blaberidae; genus Diploptera; species Diploptera punctata. The sequence goes on along the minus strand of JASPKZ010007671.1, from coordinate 725,371 downwards.
AAAATCCAAGGAACAAGTCCTACGGGAGGATATTTAAGCCGTGGGTCCCAAGTCTGAACATTTTCAAGCTCGTGAAAGAACCACAAGCATGAATAAAAAGGGCGCTGTGCAAAATTTACCGAGTGTTTCCTATCCAATAATACCTTAGTTACCCACTAGATGTCTCATCGAGGCGCTAGGCTGACCCCCTATCGCTCGCTAACAACTTATGGGTAAATGAGCATAATTAAATTAACTTGGTCAATAAGTTCCCATTAGGGAGAGCCCTAATCCCGGCACAGGGATGGAAAGGGTTTAAGAAGAATATTTGAAAACTAAAAGTTCATTTTTCCGGATCGCCTCGTCTTTGTGACATTTCATTGTGTTCAGGGTTCGATTCCTGGCCAGACCACATGATTTTTTCTTTAAAAGGAATTATTCCTATAGTCTGGACTCCTACTAACTAATAATTCACTGACACTATCGAACCCGTAGGTTCATGGCCACGGACATAACCTCTTCACACATCCCCATCCTGAGCTAATGTTTTCCAATCATCCCCTGTATAATCCATCCATAGTAATTCTGCCCGAAGACAGGTCCTTCACTGTAATCATAGCATTTTCATGCTATGCTTGCAGCTTTACTAGGGAATTGTAGGTGTGATAGATTCTCGTTGCTTTCCACACCGGTGAAGGAGGATGATGATGATGGCCATATGATTTCGGGGACCGTTTGGACCCTGAAGTTTCCCTGACATTTGCCTTACAGGTGAGAAAAAACCCGATAAAAACCTCACCCAGAAAAACTGTCCCGACCAGGAATCAAACCCGGGCCCGCTGTGTGACAAGGCAGCACGCTACCTCGAGACCATAGCGGTGGACCCATGTATAATATACTTCCTTAAATCATGGTTAATGTTATTCTCCCACCTCATTCTTGATCTACCAACTGGACGTTTACCTTCTGGTTTACCTACAAGAAGCTTCCATGTCCCACTTTCATTCCCCATTCGTGCCTCATGTCCTCTCCATCGCAGAGTAAGACTTAACTGTTCTTAATATATCTGGTTTTCCATAAAGATCATGTAGCTTACTGTTACGCAGACTTTGTATAATTGGGGGTAACGTAACTTCGCCTTCCAGGCGCCCCAACCTCAGAAGTGGGTTACAACTCCAAGAATGCCAGAATTTCGTACGACAATCTGGTGTAAAATAGTCCTTTCTTCCGACGCATAGCATTCCTAGATAGAATCCCGCGCTCAATTCTCGGTTTCACTAAATAAATATTTTTATTTATGTACAGAGTGTATACAGCCAAGGCAAATAAGTAACTATTGATACGAGAAAATAACTAAATACGGCGGAAACTGAAATTAAGGCCTATGTGCTAGCAATGCTATTATACATTACAGGAATTCTTGTTGTCCCAACTTCTCTAAAAAAAAACATTAAACTGAAAATGTATAAAACTGTTATTCTCCCAGTTATATGGATGTGAAACGTGGACTCTTACTTTAAGGGAGGAGTAAATATTACGAGTATTTAAGAAAATTTAAGACCAAAGAGAGATGAATAGACAGGTGAATGGAGAAGACTGCTTAACAATGAGCTACATGATCTTTATAGGAAACCAAATATAACAAAAACAGTTAAGTCTCATAGACTGCGATGGACAGGAAATGTGGCACGAATGGGGAATGAAAGAGCTGGATGGATGCTTCTTGTAGGGAAACCAGAGGGAAAACGACCAGTAGGTAAACCAAGAATGAGGTAGGAGAACAACAATAAACATGATTTGAGGGAAGTAAATTACATAGGCATGTGAAGATTTTACGGCAAAATATATTTTAATGGAAATAGGTAAAGTCAAATACCCTGAAAATGAAACTGTTACTAGTTTTTGCGTATCACGTACAGATTTTCACAATTCTATCTTTAACACAAAAAATGAGAGCGCGCGGTCTACCAGTTGTATGCGGTATATACGTGCTGTATTAAAATATGTGAACACCTAAAATATGATACAATTTTATAATATAATCAGTGAATTTATTTATAATAGTTTGTCATTCTGTTTAACTGAGGGTAGGTTCATCGTACAACCCTCTCCTGGTTATATTTCACAATTTCCAGCGAAAATCTGCAGAAGCAATAAGCCGCCAGCACAATGGCCAGATATTACAATTCCAATACCACTAACATTACAAGAGAGTAGTACCAGCTCTCCAGCACAGAAGATAATTTCAATTTGTCCCTAGAATCAAGAGACAACAATCCGCGTACTATCATAAGTAATGCCACTCTTGATTTCCAAATTCTCTAGATAAATTGGAAATCACTCGTGGCATTTGTTAGGACTATTTAACGAATACAATTAAGCTGTTTACTCACAAATCATTGTTTAACTATAGTTATTTTAAAATATTTATATATTTAATGTAAACGGCGATGTTTGAAAACAAATCAGAAATGTGAGGTTATGTTCATTCACTGCTGCTTGATCATATTATTTATTGCCAAATAAGATCGCAATATTGTAAGAGTGCACCCAAGTGGAGAAATAATGAAACACATCAAACTATATATCATAATCAACATTACGGGTTATTCATTTATTTTTTAGTAAACAACTCAGTAAAATCAAGGAATATTTTCATTATTTGCTATATTCAATGTATTTGTTGGAGAAAAATAATGCTTTGACCTGTTCGGAACATTAAAAAGGAGGATCTTTCTTTATCACAAAAGCAGGAGCTGATAAAGAAAAATCGATAAAGAGCGAGGTGAAACACGACTGTCATTGGTTGTAAAACAACATTCATTGAAACGTGATTGGTCATTGACTAGTATTTGTGGCATGAGTTAAATAGTCAATCAAAATTATACAATATATCTCTCATTCACAAGTCTCTTCATCTCTCTTTGGTCCAAAAATTCTTCTAAGAACTTTATTCTCAAATACTCATATTATTTTTTCTCTCTTAAAGTAAGAGTCCATGTTTCACATCCATATAATACAACAGGGAGAATAACAGTTTTATAAATTTTCAGTTTAATGTTTTTTTTTTGAGAGAAGTTGGAACGACAAGAGTCTCTGTAATATATCCATCCATAGTAATTCTGCCCGAGGGCAGGTCCTTCACTGCAATCATAGCATTTTCATGCTATGTTTGCAGCTTTACTAGGGAATTGTAGGTGTGGTAGCTTCCCGTTGCTTTCCACACCGGTGAAGGATGAAGATGATGATGATAATGATAAGGGTGAGGATGAGGATGATGGCCATATGATTTCGGGGATCGTTTGGGTCTTAAAGTTTTCCTGACATTTGTCTTACAGGTGAGGAAAAACCCCGATAAAAACCTCACCCAGAAAAACTGCCCCGACCAGGGATCGAACCCGATCCCGCTGCGTGACAAGGCAGCATGCTACCTCGAGACCACAGCGGTGGACTCTGTAATATATAATAGCACGCATTTCCGGAATTGATCCTATGTGTGATTATATGTTTAGTTTTATTGACATTTACTTCCAGTCCCAATTTCTTAGTGTTACTCAATACCCAACAATCTACTATATGACATTATATGGGTTACAAGAATAGGGAGACCAAGAAAGAAATGGCTGCAGGATGTAGAGCAGGACTTGAAAAAACTACGGAAAAGAGGATGGAGAAGAATGACATAGCAAAAAGGAGGAATACTGAGTGATTCAGAAATTTGGCTATACGTTTGATCGCATTTTGCGACGAAAATATTATTATTAAAGGAAATATGATGTTATCATTGGAAAGGGAATCCTTCAAATTACAATAATGGAACAAAACAAAACAAATCACTGCTCACGTGCAGCTTGGCAGGTTGATTTTTGTGGGCTAGCATCGAACGCCTCCACAATTATCTTCGATGTTTCCGCATCCGTGCTATTGCAAGGCCATCCAGGAGGTTTGATTTTCTGCATCCTTCCCGTTTCCAGCAGTCGTTTTTTCCACTTCTCCACAGTCGACGGCTGCAATGCTACGTTAAACTCACGTCTTGCAGCCTCACGATCATTAGCATACGTTATTGCTCATGCAGCAATTGTAATTTGCTGTTGCATATTCAACACCATTTTGACTAATAACGTAAGTTCTACACTGTTTTCCATTGTTGTAATTTGCTGTTGCATATTCAACACCATTTTGACTAATAACGTAAGTTCTACACTGTTTTGTTTTATTCCATTGTTGTAATTTGAATAATTGCGTTTCCAACAGTAATTTCATATTTCCTGTAACGGTAATATTTTCATCACACAACGCGATCATACGTAAAGCCATATTTATGATTCACCCCATATAAGAAGGTTTTGAAGGAGGCCAAAGCTCTCAAAGACTGTACAGCCAAAGAGTAAGTAAGTATGAAATCTGAAGAGGAAACAGCTGGGCGGACCTATTTACAAAGACCTAGCAAATGAAGGATATGACTATTGGAACATGAAAAGTAAGGAAGATGCTACAGCTATTATGAGAAAATGGATAGGTACGAAAAGGAACAGGGATGAATAGCGGAGATTTCTTCGGGCAGTCAGCACCCAAGATGGGTTGTTGAGCTAAAAAGAAGATGAAACTACAGAGAAATAATACAATTCATAACTTGGTGGATTGGATAGCCCACACAACCTGCCGTACATGCTGTGTCTTTCCACTCCACTCATTTCAAGCAGGGACATCCATCTGCTGTGCAGTTTGTTGCCATAGGTGGATTCTAGCTTCAATTTCTGTGCATTGCACTTAAAAGCAGTACAAATTTTTGTGAACATGACCTTGGTACATCACAAAGTTTCTCTGGGAGAAATTTCAAGGTAGGTTTCGGCATGCAATGGTTAACAGATCTCTTTTGTGATATAAATGGAGGGTTTTGTGCAAAACTAAACTTCCGGAAGAGGGACATGGACTGTATAAGGTTTTTTCGTGTCTAGAAAATAGCATTGCTCTTATGAGAACGCTGTTGCCACTTGATGTCACAGACTGAGTGACAGAGATGGAAATATATCTCCCTCTTTACCATCTAACTTAAGTATAGCATCAACATAAGCTTACAGCATAATTATCTTTACTTCTGCTACTAAAATTTATATCCTGATCATTCTAATGTGGTTACTAAACAACATGAGAAAAAACACATAATCAAAGTAGCAAGAGAAAATGGGTTTGATGATAAACAGAAGTAATCTTGAAAAAGAAGAACCACCTATGAAAAAATACAGGAAATTCACATATCACCCATGGGTACACAATAAATTTCAAAATATATTTGAGAAGTTTAATATTAAATTAGCACCAAAAAACAACTACAGTTTAAATAAACTAATAAAAACCAACAAAAATGAAAAAACCGATAGAAATAAAAAGTCAGGAATATTATCAAATTGAATGCATGGGTTGTGAAAAGATATATGTAGGAAAAACAAAAAGAAACCTAAAAATTAGAACCTAAGAACACATAAGAAATATTAAAAATGGAGAAATTGAAAAATCTGCAGTTGCTGCTCATGTTTGGTCTGAAAAACATAATATAAATTCAGACACTAAATTATTAAAACAGTTAGAAAATACAAAAGAGCTGACTATTTGGGAAAAAATTTATATTCAGAAGAACAGAAACAGAGTTATGAATTTTGATATTCCGATGGAGCGTGACCTTGTTTGGAGGTTCTTTGGCCAACCACAGGATGGAGCTGACATCGACATCCAGGTTGTGCAACATAATGCAACATAAATAAAACCAGTCTGGGAAAGCTGACGATAAAACAGAATTGTTTTGAAACATGTCCAAGAACAAATCAACATTAATATTGAGGTAAGATGTCCAGACTAAAAATAATATAATTAAAATAACCTCAAAATATAACTTCCTAAAATTAAATATTAACAATATCACATTTGGAATTTTATAGAAATGCCAGTAGCTTCAGAACATTCTAAACCATACAGTAGTAGTAGCAGTATTCAAATGTTCTGAAGCTCTTGATTTGTCATCATTTGCTTGCGGGCTTCCCAATAATATTCAGCAATTTGGAATGGTGTTCCAACTATTTTCTGAAGATCAGCGCAGAACATCAAGTGATCCTTGTTAACCTGAAGTTCTGCTTTCTTCGATTGAGAAAACCATACATGATTATATTAATTTATGTTGAGTTGTTTTTGACTCACCTCATACTTCTTAACTCCCTCGCAGACTCGAGTTTTGTCACTGCATTTGTGACATTCTCAATGCTATATCACGATCACAGTTGGCATTCAATATAGCATTGAGAATGTCACAAATGCAGTGTCGAAACTCGAGTCTGCAAGGGATTAAGAAGTATGAGGCGAGTCAAAAACAACTCAATATAAATTGAAATAAACCTCATAGTGTTATTTCCTACCTACATAACTTAGTGATTATATTAATTGCATGCTCTTCTTTCTCCACGGCTATATGTGACAAAACAAGTTTTGTTGAAAGGGGATAGTACAGTGGTATCTCTGCCAGCTGCTGTTCCAATAATTAGATTCACCCCCTAGCTTTATTAAATAATTGGATGATAATTATATGTTCCATAATGGTATTTTTACATAAATCGGGCACCCACTTTCTTGTAAAATTTATAAGTGAAATTATTAAACTTAATTATTTATTTAAAATTAATTAACTAATGAAACAATCTCACACAAAAGGACACGTTTACTAGACAGAATTGCTCCATAAGAGCACTGCTATTTTCTAGATATGAAAAACCATATAAATGAAGATCTTCCATTACTGATAGGAGTATTAATGAAATAGCATCGTGTAAAATGCGTTTTCCATTTCTAGTTCTGTTTACTTCATCTATCATCAACCCATCAACAATTTTCAGCATCAATATTTATCAACAGTTAATAAAAAACTTCAAATAAAGAGTAAATGTTGATTAAAAAAATATAAATAATTTTAAATAACTAATTATATTACAGTACATTGTTACATATAAAATGAATATGGACACAACCAACTTTGTAACAAAACATTTTTTTTAATTATCCCTGTCATAAATAATCACAGTACATTCGCTTCTGAAGATGCTATGAAATTAACACATGTACTAACAACAAAATGGGAATCAACACTTTTAAAATTCATATTAAAGCACCGTTGAGGTTATGTAATCATCATCACTCCAGGGATTAGGCAATTGCCCGTTCCGACTTCATAATGCATCAGCCCAACGTCTTCTAGGTCTTCCAACATCACGCCTTCCTCTTGCTTGATAATTTCTTGCTAACAATGGATATCTCTCCTTACTCATTCCATCCATACGATGGTAAATATAAAATTGGTATCACAGTTTAAATTAACTAATAAAAACCAACAAAAATTAAAAACAGATCAAAGTAAGAAATCAGGAATATATCAAATTGAATGTACTGGTTGTGAAGATATAAGTAGGGAAAACAAAAAGAAACCTGAAAATTGGAACCAAGAACACATAAGAAATATTAAAAATGGGGAAATAGAAAAATCTGCAGTTGCTGCTCATGTTTGGGCTGAAAAACACAATGTAAATTTGAACACTAAATTTTTAAAACAGTTAAAAATACAAAGGAACTCACCATATGGGGGGAAAAATTTACATTCAGAAGAACAAAAATAGAGTTAAGAATTTCAAAATTCCTGCTGAATGTGACCTAGTTAGGAGGTTCTTCGGCAAGCCGGAAGAGGGAGCTGATATTGACATCCTGGGTTCACAACATAAAACTCATCAGTCTGGGGCAAGCTGAAGATGATATAGAAGATTGTATCAAAACATGTTCGAGAACAAATCAACATTAAATTGAGGTAAGATGTTTCCAGATTAAAAAAAACTTGATACTTCTTCTTCTTCACGTTTTAGGTTTATTTACTAGCCTGTTCCGGCTCCAAATTGCTGCTCTTTCCATCTTTTCCTTGGTCTTCCCAAACTTCTTCTTCCTCTTGGTGAATAGCTGTATGCTGCTTTTGGTATTCTATTCTCAGTCATCCTTGCCACGTGTTCTTTCCAGTTTGTTCTGTATTTCTCTATTGTTGTGTTTAATTCCTCTAATTTTACTTGTTGCCTTATTTCAGTGATATGTTTTTTGTCTGTTCTTTGATAATATTATTTAAAATAAACAACTTAGTGTCACTTCCTTTAAACATTAGACATGACTTTTTTTTATAAAACTTATGATGAGAATTAGCATTATGAGGTTTTCAAATCAATAAAATTAAAATGAGTCGTACATCATCTTACCTCTTACATTCCATGTTCTTCACAGCACAAGATGGCAGTTTCAGGAACAGTTGTTCCTATATTCAGCTATATTTACGACGGTTGAATTTTTGCCTGATATCTTAAAAGAATTGAAGACTACGCCAATTTTGGAATATATTAAACAGTACCAACTACATTGGAAACACCATCTTGAAAGAATGAGTTCAAATCGGATCCCCAAAGCTGTTTATAATTATTTACCAAGAGGACGAAGATCACTGAGCCATCCTATGAAACGCTGGAGGGAAAATTTTCTATAGGATCGTAACAGGCCTTGGCCTAATACTTGGAAGGAAGAAGAAGAAGAAGAATTTTTGCCTTCACCATCATCTTCTAAACTGTCATCTAGTCTTTGATGTTATATTTTTAAATTGTCCACTGCTGTGGTCTTGAGGTAGCATGCTGCCTTGTCACGCAGTGGGCCCTGGTTCGATCCCCGGTCGGGGCAGTTTTTCTGGGTGAGGTTTTTATCGGGGTTTTTCCTCACTTGTAAGACAAATGTCAGGAAAACTTTAAGGCCCAAACGGTCCCCGAAATCATATGGCCATCATCATCATCATCATCCTACACCGGTGTGGAAAGCAACAGGAAGCTACCACACCTACAATTCCCTAGTAAAGCTGCAAGCATAGCATGAAAATGCTATGATTGCAGTGAAAGACCTGCCCTCGCGCAGAATTACTATGGATGGATTTTTAAATTAACACTTACCAGAATTGGATATGGTTTTATTTTATTTTAGAAAGAAAGATTGAAGCAACAATTTTGTAGCAATTGGTGCTCAGGTATTAACATTATATGTGAGAGAAAAATTAGTGTTTAGGTTGGAGTTCAGGTAGCTCAATCGGTAGAGCATTCATGTAGAAAGCAAAAGGTCCTAGGTTCAAATCAGTCTGAGCATATATTTTTCTCTTCAAATATAAGAAAAATTATGTTTGAACCAGGAGTCGAACCCTGGATCTCTGACTCTGTTCGTCAGTGTGATAACCATTACACCATTTGAACTTCTGATAGGAATTTCAACTTTCTTTCCACTTATATAATTCTCCTTTTATCCAAAGGCTGAGGCTGGGGTAAATCCTAGAATTAAAATTTATTTGGTTGTTGTTTCGGACCACACAATCAGCAGTTATACAGTGGTTAACGGTAACTCAAGGGTTGGCAGGTACATGTACCTAGCGAAGCAAAACTAATGTTTATTATAAAAGTGTAAATTTGATTGACGTGTTGAATATGGTCAGATTTGCAAAACAATAAATTTTGTTAAAAGGAATACTTGAGGCAATTTTAAAACTTCCTTGGGAAATAAATAAAAAAGGCCAAGAAATGTTATTGTTAACACAGTGTGGCCAGTAGCTCCCATAGGCATACATACAGAGAGGAACCAGTTGCTCTCATACGATCACAGAGTGGGGCCAGTAACTCCCATACGAGTATTATTACCTCATTCTGATGGTTAACCGTTTATATAAAAGCGGGTGCCGCGCAGCAATGCTTGACATGCGGTGTTGTCACGTTTCACATAGCGCTATGGGCGTTTATTACACAAGGACAGAAGACATTGATTATTTATATTATTATATAATTTTTATGTTATAATTTGGTATATTATTATATATGTATTTATTTATTAAATAATTTAATTCCAACATTATATAACTTGTAGGTCTAAATAAATTTAATATCCATACAAAATCATGTTGAAAATATTATTATATTTATTATTATTATTATTATTTTTATTATTATTATTATTATTATTATTATTATTATTATTAACTGTTCAGTCTGAAACATTTTCCCATGGCCGCCACATGTTGAAATCACATATATATTAAAAAGAGTCCACCGCTGTGGTCTCGAGGTAGCGTGCTGCCTTGTCGTGCAGCGGGCCCGGGTTCGATCCCTGGTCGTGGCAGTTTTTCTGGGTGAGGTTTTTATCGGGGTTTTTCCTCACCTGTAAACAAATGTCAGGAAAATTTTAAGGCCCAAAAGGTCCCCGAAATCATATGGCCATCATCATCATCATCCTTATCATTACCATTATCATCATCATCATCCTTCACAGGCGTGGAAAGCAACGGGAAGCTACCACACCTACACAACTCCCTAGTAAAGCTGCAAGCATAGCATGAAAATGCTATGATTGCAGTGAAGGACCTGCCTTTGGGCAGAATTACTATGGATGGATATATTCAACTAATATAATATGTAGATATTGTATTATTATTCGAGCTACATATCACAATAAATCACTGATAATTATACCATTACGTTATACAATTTTATAACTGGACCGAATGTTCCACATCGTTCTGAGTTTTAATTGAAACTGAGAGAAGAATAGCAATGTGGCAACATCGTTGTAGTCGTGGCAGTTGAGATCTTTGTATTTTAATAACATATAACAGCTGCGGAGAAACAAAGCGAGCCACTTGTTAAGCATCATAATGAGGCGATAATACATACAGAAAGGAGCCAGTTGCTCTCATACGATCACAGAGTGGGGCCAGTAGCTCCCTTACGAAAACAGAGTGGGCTAGTTTATCATGTTACGAGTATTCAGAGGAGCCAGTTACTCCCATATTATTACCTAAAAGTGTGAATCAATATATTCTAGGGAAGTCTACATTTGCTCAAGTAGTCTACAAGATATTATTAATTCATTGTGAATATGGTGGTGTTCATAAGAGGTTAACACAAAAAACCCTCTTTCAAATTACAGTACTACATCACAATTTTACTTAAGCTTGCTGCAAGGCCATAGCCGTTACTATCAACAACACCATCTGACAGCTTCTATTCAAAGTACTTTTATTGAGAATTTAACCGGTAAAGCTTCACATTTTGAAAAATGTGATATGGATTTATTTTAGAAAGAAAATTACGATCAAACTGGGAGTCGAACCCCGGATCACTGACTCTAGTGTTCTACTCCTGAAACTGTGCTGTGATTTTGCAATGTCCTAAACTGGAAAAATGGCAATTTTTAACATTTATTAAAAATTGATATTGTTTATAACAATGGATAATGCACTACAATAACACAAATTATATCGTGAATGATTTAAAAATGCCATTTGGAAAGCAATGTGTATTTATTGCACTTAATTCCACTCCAAGCACGACAGGCCTAGAAGGCCCTTGGTTTACCAGCCGGCTGCTGGCCTCACATCCACATGTGTTAATCACAGCCAGTGTAGAAGCGATATGTGGTCAGCATGTCGGGTTCCCCAGCTGTTATAGCTGGTCTTCTCAACCTGGAGTCACTACTTATAGTAGCTACCCAAATGCCTCATGATGCTGGGTGGGCACCGGTCCCATACTGGCTGAAATCCCATGAGAAAATTTCTTTTCCCTGGGGACTCGAACCAGCGCAAGTCCTGTAGCTCTGTGCCAAGGCATCTTGCCTTAAGCCTTGGCTACGGCGCAGGACATTTATTGTACTTACTTCACTATAATTACCACTGATATCCAGATGATGCATTTTGATATATTTAAATTAATATTGGGAAGTGAACATTATGAGGTTATATCATTAATAGTGAGTGGAGAATATATTTTTAACGACTCATCTCATATGATTTCAAATTTCTTTGATACCGGCGGTTTCAGACAATATCTTGTCCCTCTTCAGTCATGGCTTCCACTGATGAAATTCTGTGGTTGTTGATTTCTCTAAGGACAGCACCTCTTGTGCTGCCATCTTTCATTGTAAATTTTGTTGTAAACTTTGTAATTAATTTTTTTTAATTACAAAGTTTATAATTCCAACAAAAGATGGCAGCACAAGAGGTGATGTCCTTTGAGAAATCAACAACCACAGAATTTCATCAATGGAAGCCATGACTGAAGTGGGACAAGATATTGTCTGAAACCACCGGTATCAAAGAAATTTGAAATCATATGAGGTGAGTCATTAAAAATATATTCTCCACTCACTATTAATGATGCATTTTGAGTTTAGGTGGAATTGATTTTAAGGTATATAAGAAATCTCCCTTTAGGGTGAAGGTTGGGTTCAGGACAGCTCATAACCGAAGTGTTACCAATCCGAATCATTTGTTTATTTGAACAATTCATCATCAATCATCAACAACAACAAGGATTAAGCCCAATGGCCTGTTCCGATCTCATTATAGGTTGAATTGGTCCTTCCATCTCTTCAATGGTCTTCCCAACATTCTTCTCCCTTTTGGTTTATAATTATACATTCTTCTTGGTATGCGCTGTTCATTTATTCGTAATATGTGCTGAAGATAAGCATTTTGATAATATTTTATTCTTTCACAGAGATTAAATATATTAAGTTCTGTTCTTATATCTTCGTTTTTTCTTTTTATCGGTTCTTTGGTATCCTGCTATTGCTCTCAACATCTTCATTTCAGCAGCCTCCATTTGTTTACTATCTGCCTTTGTTAATGTCCAGGTTTCACATCCATAGATTAGAGATGGAACTGCCAATACTTTGTAAAACTTCAAAATAGTTTCTTTTCTAGTCTTATTCAATAAAGTGCATTTAATTGTGCCACATAGATAATTGAATCGTTGTATTTTAGTGTGTTTATCTAAATTTCTGTCATTGCCTAAATGACATCCCAAATAATTAAAATTCTGAACTTGGTCTGTAATTACATTGTTTATCATTATTTTTGTTCTTATTGCACATTTTCCTTTCAGAGCTAATATTTTTGTTTTAGATGTAGATATTCTTAAATTGTATTTTAGAGAGATATTATTTGAAGTATAAAGGAATTGTTGTAAAGCATTTTCTGATGCTGTCATTATTACTTGATCGTCTGCAAAAAGCAGAGTTGTCAATACACTATTTATATTAATTTGTTCTTGTCATACATTTATGACATGGTCCAAGTATAAATTAAATAATATGGGTGACAATGGACACCCTTGTCTTACTCCCTGGTTTATTTCTATGTTTTGTTTACTAATTTTATCTCCGCAGTCTATTTTAAAATTTGTTTCTATATATAAACTCTGAATGGCTCTTATAAGGTGTTGAGGAATTCCTTTCATTTCTAATATGTTCCATAATTTATTTTTACAATTCAGATTAAAATTGAAAATACATTCTTTAACACCTCCTCTCATATCCCGTATTCTGTATAGACCAGTTTCATAACTTTAGTGGTTACTTACTGACTCACTGGCACTATCGAACCAGTAGGTTCATGGCCGCGCAGACATGAACTCTCCATATATCCCTATCCTGAACTAATGCTTTCCAATCATTCCCTGTACAATCTACTTCCCTCAAATCATAGTTAATGTTGTTCTCCCACCTCATTCTTGGTCTACCAACTGGGCGTTTTCCCTCTGGTTTTCCTACAAGAAGCTTCCATGCATGTCTTTCATTCTCCATTCGTGCCACATGCCCTGCCCATCACAGTCTACGAGACTTAACTATTCTCATTATATCTGGCTTCCTATAAAGACCATGTAGTTCATTGTTATGTAGTCCTCTCCATTCACCTGTCTGTTCATCTCTCTTTGGTCCAAAAATTTTCCTAAGAACTTTATTCTCAAATACTCGTAATCTTCTTTCTTCCCTTAAAGTAAGAGTCCATGTTTCGCATAATTCTTTCTATATCATAAAAATTTTTAAGTTTCGTTTTTATAAAAAGACGTATCATATAATTGTTGCATAATTCTTGTGCTATTGATGACTTTTTTTTTTACATGAAATACATTTCTTAAAGGAAAAAGAATCCAATTTTTTTAATAGTCGCCAGTTAGACTCACATAATGAACCATGGAGAGACGAGCTGAGAGTTGCTCTTTGCGGACAGCTTGATTCTTAAATACCAGTCTTAGCTTGATTCTTAAATACCAGCCTTAGAGAAGACTTTGGAATTAACATAAAATATATTTAAATAATTTTGTTGAGTTGTTTCTTGACTCAACTCATACTTCTTAACTCCCTCGCAGATCCGCATTTCTTCACTGTATTTGTGACATTCTCAATGCTGTATCACATTCACAACTGACGTCCAATGGTCTCCTCTCCTGCAGACTGACCTCTGCGCCATCTGATGGCTGACCGACGAACTTCCAAATCAATCCCCTCTCCCTATCACCGGGTATTTCAAAATTTATAGTTATGTTTTTATTCTTGCATATGACCATTGGACGTCAGTTGTGAACGTGATACAGCATTGAGAATGTCACAAATACAGTGAAGAAATCCGGATCTGCGAGGGAGTTAAGAAGTATGAGGTGAGTCAAGAAACAACTCAACAAAATTAAAATAAACCTCATAGTGTCATTTCCTACCTACATAACTTAATATTTAAATAAGTTGATATAAGAAATTGAGTTCTCCAAATTAAGAAAATAAAATATATAAATAAGGTGAGTCTGTTGGATCTTACCTCATAAAAGTAGAGTTCTTTAGGACATGTTTCAAAACAACTTCTGTTTCATCGTCAGCTTGTCCAGACTGTCGATTTTTAAGTTGTCGGCCTGGATGTCAACTCCTACTCCATCTTTTGGTGGATCAAAGAACTTACATATCAAATCCCTCTCCCCGGGAATTTCAAAATTCATGATTCTATCCTTGTTCTTCTAGATGTAGATCTTCTACCAAATGGTGAGTTCTTTAATATTTTAAAACTGTTTTAATAATTTTATGTTTACATCAATTTTATGTTTTTCTGACTATGAGCATCTACTGCAGATTTTTCTACTTCTCCTTTTTTTTTACATTTCTAATGTGTTCCTTAATTCTAATGGTTAAATTCCTCTTTATTTTTCCACAATCTGCACATTTTATCTGGTATATTCCTGATTGATATCCTTGTAAAAGTCAACAGTCTGGACAAGCTGAAGATAAAACACAAGTTGTTTCGAAACATGTCCTAAAAAACTCGACTTATAATAATAATAATAATAATAATATATATATATCCCTTCCCTCAGGGGTCCTCATCTAGGGGATATATGGATGGCGACCACAAGGTGCCCAAGCTGAGCAAAACATTTCTTCCATTTACTTGTGTTTTGCACTCTTTTAACATTACTATCTAACCTCTCTTGGTTAACTCTTGTTTTTTTTTACCCGACGCTATTAGGGCATCCGAGGGCTAGGGAGTCTTTCCTTTCTTCCATTTCTCATTTCCTTTATTTTCATTTCTTCTCCAGAAAAGCCTGATCAGAGGCTATATGATGGCAGCCCCATCACTGGTCTTGCCTTCCTTTGGCCAACAACCAATCGAAGGGACTGTTATTATTCTTTCAAGTCTTATACGAGAATTTCCCGGAAGGATCAAACTAATGATGACCAAAGCATGAAAAAGGACAACTCTTGGAAGAAAAAAAAATTTTGCTTTTTAGCACATGGAATGGTGAAGGCATTAACTATAAAGATGATATATTGTGCAAAAAGGAGATTTCATTAGCTGTAATATATCCCTGAAAAAATTACTAGTTATAATAAAAGTTTGGGAATTATTAATCAAGTTATGAAACCATCCCTTGTACAAAAACACACCAGATTACACTTATATAACACTTTGGCTAGACCAGTGTTGACCTATGGTAGTGAAGCATGGACACTAAGGGCCGCATGCAAATACATTAGTCTCTACTCAAATTACTTCCAATCACTGGTGAGCTTACTCACCGTGAGCAATTGCTGAGATCGAATTAACGGCCGACTTACCGGTCATGCATGAAAGTTGACATTTTTGTAATATTGGCAACGAATTACCCAGAATTCTCAGTGATAAAACCACTTCCGTTATTTTCATCTGCTATAGAGGAACGCATTTACGCTTGCGTCCCGCAAATAATACCATATACAACAACGTCTACATCGTGCAATATTACGCCGATTCTCCTGTTCTTCCAGTTGAATTCTTTGATAGACTCTATCAAATTCCTCTTCTCCGCGTATACCGAAAACATGATCGAAGTCTTCAAGGTCCGACAGCTTAGATAAAGCTGCAAAGGTTTCAAACTACATCGGTTCCCTTCGGGATTTTCACGATAAGTTTCTATCTTGAGCTATGATCTTAAGGTACCTCGTCAGGTAGCTTACAATTATTATCGCATGAATAGATTTCTGAGTAAGCAAAATGTATTAGGATAAAACTTTCTCAGCAGAGAACGCCTTTTACTGTCTAATGCGTTCAAACATTCGACCCTAAAAAGACAACATGAAAGCAGAATAAGGCTTGTGAAATGAAATTCATACGCAGAACAGCAGATTACACCACATGGGATCGGAAAAGGAACACCGATATCTTAAAAGAATTGAAGACTACGCCAATTTTGGAATGTATTAAACAGTACCAACTAATAATTAAATGAATCGTGATTTTTTCTTACCGCATACATCAATGTTTCTTTAAACACAGCACTGCAGTATCGGCGACATTTTGTCGTCATCGTCAGCTATTTTCCGGCAAAAAGGAGAAAAAATTGACAGTCGTGAAAACAGCTGACGATGACGACAAAGTGTCGCCGATACTGCAGTGCTGTGTTTAAAGAAACATTGATGTATGAGGTAAGAAAAAATCACGATTCATTTAATTATTATTAATTGAACCTCATAATGTTAAAAATTCCCAAATTTAATATATAAAGTACCAACTAAATTGGAAACACCACCTTGAAAGAATGAGTTCAAATCGGATCCCCAAAGCTGTTTATAATTATATACCAAGAGGACAAAGATCTCTGGGCCGTCCTATGAAATGCTGGAGGAAAAATTTTCTAAGGCTTTGGCCTAATACTTGGAAGGAAGAAGAAGAAGAATATACATTTCCGGTTTTAACAATGCTGATACATTTTTACGGCATCAATGATTTCTCTCCAATTTCACTTTATAATTTTCCTCCACCATTTATAATTTCGATGTCTTTAAATATATTTATCTTAGCTGGAAATAATAAAGGAAAAAAAACACCACCTTACTTCTTAATGAGAATGCACCCCAGTCAAACCCATTATATGATATCGTCATAAACAAGTCAGTTGCTGCTACAAACAGTTGGAGTATACATCACCGTACACAACAACAAGTAGCGGAAGCTCAACCTGCCGAAGATGGAAGATAACTTCCGAAAGCGCTCCAGTTAATTTTATATACAATATTTTAACAAAGTTGAGGACTACGGCACCTGCCAACAGGTACATTTTAATCTTTAACTTTCATTATATGAATATAGTTGTTATACAGTTAATATTTTCATTGAGTATAACTTAAGATATCAGTTAATTTGTATTTAAATAATGGTAGTGATTGATAGTCCATGACATGACTGGGAAGTGAGTTCCATGCTCTAGTCATAGATATTGTGTAAGATTCAGAGTACAGACATGTCCTGTGCTGTGGTACAGAAAGTAAAGGTAAAATGAAAACAGACTCACTTTATTTATCAAAAAAATGTTAATTTCAAAGCATCTTCTTCCCTTAACACAGCCTAATTATTCAAAATGATGTTTTGTCTCGAGAAACCTGAAGTCACCTGATTCTAAAGATGGAGCAGTGTTTATCTTGACAGCGGCAGGAGAGTCGAGTGAGAAATCAGTTAACAATCTTGCAAAGCCATACAGCAGCACCAGGAAAACAACAATGATGTGCACAATCACGTAGTGGCTGATGGAGGTACCGATGTCCAGCCAACTGCCTTGGTTAGTGACTAGGTGGAGGAAATGCAGGACCATTGCGTCGCTGAATACCAGCACGATGAGGAACAGCTTCCCTGTCGGAGCCTGCAACACATTCTATAACTAACTCACTGGCACTATCGGGCCCATAGGTCCACTGCCGTGCAGAGATAAGCTCTTCACATATCCCTATCCTGAGCTAATGTTTTTTATCATCCCCTGTATAATCTACTTCCCTCAAATTGTTTGTTTAATCCCATTACAGGCCTTGGGAGGCCCTTGGGGTAAAGGTAAAGTGATCCCACAACAGGCCTCAGGAGGCCTTTGGGGTAGTAGGAGAGGTTAAGGCTCCCACTTTTTCTAGACAATCGGCACTTGGTGTCAGCCGGGTTGTCAGCCCTGCGTGACGGCCGCTTTTACCCCAGAACAAGCGTCTGGTACTCATTTCCGTTAGAGGCTGAGTCAACCCCAGGGCCATAGTGCCGCCAGAGGGTTTGGGTCAGTTTAAAAATCCTGACCCCAACGGGACTTGAACCCTCGACCCTCCGGCTTGTAGCTCAGTGCCTTAACCACTACGCTACGGCGTGCCCCGGCCCTTGGGGTAATAGGAGGTTAAGGCTCCCACTTTTTCTAGACAATCGGCACTTGATGTCAGCTGGATTGTCAGCCCTGCGTGACGGCCGCCTTTGCCCCAGAACAAGCGTCTGGTACTCATTTTTGTTAGAGGCTGAGTCGACCCCAGGGCCATAGTGCTGCCAGGAAGGTTTTGGTCAGTTTAAAAATCCTGACCCCCACCAGGACTTGAACCCTTGACCTTCCGACCTGTACCACAGTGCCTTAACCACTACGCTATGGCGTGCCCCTCCCTCAAATTGTGGTTAATGTTATTCTCCCACCTCATTCATGGTCTACTTACTGGATGTTTTCCCTCTGGTTTTCCTATGAGAAGCTTCCATGCCCCTCTTTCGTTCTACATTCATGCCACATGTACTATCCATTGCAGTCTATGAGATTTAACCCTTCTTATTATATCTGGTTTCCTATAAAGAACATGTAGCTCATTGTTATGTAGTCTTATCCATTCACCTGTCTGTTTATCTTTTTTTGGTCCAAACGTTTTCCTAAGAACTTTATTCTCAATTACTCGTATTCTTTTTTTTTCCTTCCTTGAAGTAAGGGTCCATGTTTCAAATCCATATGACATAACTGGGAGAATAATAGTTTATATATTTTTAGTTTAATGTTTTTGAAAGAAGTTGGGAAGACAAGAGTTCATGTAATACATAATAACATGCATTTCCAGAATTGAGCCTATGTTTAATTTCTTTGTGCATCTCATTCCTGTTTGTAATCATTGTTCCTAAGTATTCGAATTCAGCCACTTCCTCAAATATTTCCTGCAATATCAATATTTTCTTTTTTATGACACAAATAATTAATTTTTTTAGGTAAACTTTTATCACTCACCTCATATTCTTCTTCTTCTTTTTAAACTAGTTTCAGGACTTTTTTCTTCAGTTCCATCATCAGTAATTTCACGACAAAAACATTAAACATTAAACTGAAAACATTTATAAAACTTTTTTTTAATACCACTGTGGTCTCGAGTTAGCATACTGCCTTGTCACACAGCGGGTCCGGGTTCGATCCCCGGTCGTGGCAGTTTTCTGGGTGAGGTTTTTCCTCACCTGTAAGACAAATGTCAGGAAAACTTTAAGGGCCAAACAGTCCCCGAAATCATATGGCCATCATCATCCTTATCATTATCATCCTTCACTGGTGTGGAAAGCAACGGGAAGCTACCACACCTACAATTCCCTAGTAAAGCTGCTAGCATAGCATGAAAATGGTATGATTGCAGTGAAAGACCTGCCCTCAGGCAGAATTACTATGGATGGATGGATAATAAATTTGGGAATTTTTAACGTTATGAGGTTTTATTAATAAGAAATTAAATGAATCGTGAATTCTTCTTACCTCATACTTCTATGTTTTTTAAACGCAGCACTGCAGTATCAGCGACCATCATCACTTTCCTCAGCTGTTTTCACGACTGTCAATTTTTTCTTTTGCCGGTGTTCTTTTGAAGGAATTATTTTCTAAACTGCCATCTATTGTTCTTTTGAAAGAAGCAAAACTTTTCAAACATCTATCCAAGCCTTTGGATTTAACAGTTTGGGAAAAGATATATATTAAAAAAAAACATACTAGAACCATGAACTTCGAGATTCCAGACGTACCGAGCTTGATTACAAAGTTCTTAAAAAATACAACAGATGGCAGTTTAGAAAATGATTCCTTCAAAAGAACACTAGATGGCAGTTTAGAAAATAATTCCTTCAAAAGAACACCAGATGGCAGTTTGGATAATTACTGGCAAAAGAAAAAATTGACAGTCATGAAAACAGCTGAGGATGGTGATGATGGTCGCTGATACTACAGTGCTGTGTTTAAAAAAACATAGAAGTATGAGGTAAGAAGAATTCACGATTCATTTAATTTCTTATTTATAAACTGTTATTCTACCAGTTATATTTAACAGTTGTTCTGTCGCTCCCTCTTCAAGACGATAGAGCAACGGTAGCAAAATTACTGATGATGAAACTGAAGAAAAAAGATCCAAAACTAGTTTAAAAAGAAGAAGAATATGAATTGAGTGAAAAAAGTTTACCTAAACAAATAATACCTTATAGTATGAATTCCTAAATGCAGTAAGATAATTCATTTTTCACAATTTTAGAGATATATCTCTTTACACACCCACTCTGCATGTCTACGACTAATGAATAAAATGTTTATTCTCACCTCCACAATAACATTGAGAGCTCGGAATATGCAGGTGACACCAAGAAATGGAATCATGAGCTTCCATAGAATCAACGATGTCATGATGAACGGAGAGAACACTGTTAGGAAGCAGCGAACCCACATCGGATCAAATGAGTTGATACTAGCGATGTTGCCAGTCCCAAAAAATGACACACATATATAAAACAACTGAGTTCCATTGTTAAGGCTTAAATACATCATAGTTTACTGTGATTTACATTCCATGGATTAGAAATAATAATGATAACAACAATAATAATAATAACAATAATAATAATAAATATAACAATATTTAAATATAAAATATAACAAAAATTAATATAATAATAATAATAAATATAACAAAAATTACAGAAGAATATGAATTGAATATATCTACAGAGAAAACAAAAATTATGGCATTTCAAGGCGTAGATCCTGTCAGAAGTAAAATTGTACTTGACAATAAAATTTTGGAGCAGGTGAATAATTTTACATATCTAGGATGCAATATCTCAAATGAAGAAGAAAAGGATGTAAATGCAAAAATATCTAAATTTTTAAGAATTTTAGGGTTATTAAATTCTATCTTCAAACCACAGTTAGTCCAAAAACATTCAAAACTAAAAGTGTATAAAACACTGGCTCTTCCAACTCTTTTGTATGGTAGCGAAGTATGGACGTTGAAATAGAAGGATATACAGAGATTTAGATCTGCTGAAATGAGATATCTTCGGAGGACTGCAGGATACACATTACTAGATCACAAAAAAAAAATGAAGACATCTTAGAAGTAAATTAATGAGTCATTTTTAACATCTTACCTCATATTTTATGTTTCTTCAAACACGGGAACTAGTTTTCGAGAGAAGGATCTCTCTCATTTTCAACCGACATTATCATCATTAAGATGTTAAAAATGACTAATTAATTTACGAATTAAAAACCTCATAATGTTATTTCCCATATTTAATTATGAACATCTTAGAAGAATTACACATGGAACCTTTAGAAAACAAAATTTCTGATTATAAGTCAAGATGGATGCAACATGTTCATCGAATGGAAGATCACAGAATACCCAAACAAATGTTAAGATATCAACCTGCAGGAAGAAGAAGACCAGGACGTCCACTCAAAAGACATTTGGATGGTGTTTCTCTTGAGGCCGAAACAGGTCAACAAATGGCCTAAATTTGTGAATCTACTATGATGATGATGATGATGATGAATATAACAATCTTCTTCTTCTTCTTCTTCTTCTTCTTCTTCTTCTTCCGAATGTAGTATTGGGTGATGATGCCCGTTCTGCGACTACAAAAACTGATCTTTCCATCGGTTGAAGGGTCTTCCGAGGTCTCTTTTGCCTTTAGGGTTGAGGTGGTAAATCATCTTTGGTAAACGGGAATTTGACATTCTCCGCCATGGCCGGTCCCAAGCCCGGATGAGCCCAGCTGATAGTACCATGTGAGGGCCCCTTACCAGGGAACGGTGAAGACCTCAACGGCACTGACAGCGGAGAGGGATACCCTTAATACGGCAGATTTGGCGGAAGAGGCACCCTACCCTCATTCAGGGAAAGAGAGAGGAACCGCTGCCTTGCAGAGAAGCAGAAACTTCAAAGGCTAAAGGAGCATCCCCTACAGAAAAGCATGCCTGTCCAAGAGGCATTGAGGTGGCAACCCCACCACTGGACTTACCCAACTATAGGCTGGTAACCTATAATGGGGAAAACTTTAAATACTCGAAAGACTACAAGAATATAACAAAAAAAAAAATAATAATAATAATAAAACCTGCCTTCTTCAGACTTCTACAAGATGTGTGTTTTGTAACAAAGTCAATTCAGTGATGGAGAGAATATATCAATCTGTGATCGTTATATTTAGAAAACACAGTTATAAACTAACATCATATCGCAAGTAAAGGATACAAAGAAATAAGCTCGTCGAAAATCCTTTGAAGACAAAGTACGTTCAGTAGCTGGTCTGTTGAATTCCAATTGCAACAACTGAAACAAACACAACACATGTTTTTTTTTTATTATTCATTTCATACATCTCAATGATGGATAAATCATACACACGATTGTGTACACAACACACTTTACAGATAGAACAGTAGTAATAATAAATTACAATATGAAATGATACACAAAAAAAAAATTGCTAAGTACAAAAAACAAAGAATCAAATGAATCGTGAATTTTTCTTACCTCATACTTCTATGTTTTTTAAACACAGCACCGCAGTATCGGCGACGCCGAAGTATGAGGTAAGAAGAATTCACGATTAATTTGATTCTTATCAATAAAACCTCAATGTTAAAAATTCCCAAATTTATTATATTAAAAAAAAAACAAAAAACAATATTGATGAATGAAAACACTCCTCAGATAGAGAAACCAAATGAAAAGATATACAGGAAATTCATATATCATTCATGGGTACACAATAAATTCCAAGAGATTTTTGACAAATTTAATATCAAATTAAGAGCAAAAAATATTTACAGCATAAATAAACCAATAAAAATCAACAAGAATGAAAAGATTTATGATGATAAAAAATCATTTTGTTTTCAAAAGAATATGGTTAGTAGGTTTGTATCTAATGTGGAGCACTTGACATTCTCTCTCATGCACTCCAATATTTAGCAGCAAGGCTAGTCTCTCCTACAAAAGCTGGACAACGGAGGAGATGGTTTCATTCCACATCTTCACATAAATTGCAAAAAAAAAAAAAAACAAGGTGAATCTGCTATGCCAAATTTGTGTAGGTGTTTATTTAGATAGTCATATTCTATTAGTAGTCTGAATGTTGCTACTGCAGATTTTATTTGTAATGTTGTAAGTTTGTAAAAAAATATGAATAAAGATATTGTATTGTTACCTGAATGCTAACTGCATCCTGGCAGTGCAGCTCCAGAGAGATCCAACAGAACATGTTAAACATGAAGACTACCACAAACAGAACTTCATGACTAGCAGACAGCAGCAGGAATGGCACCATCAGACACACTCCCACGCTGTACAACCTCAACAAGATACGTTGAGATCCCAACATCGGCACACACAATGATACACCTGCAACAATATAACTAATTAATAAAAATAATTTACAAAAAACAGAATATCTGGCAATAAATAGTAATGAAAGAGAAAATTTAATATTGGAGGAAGGAATCCAATAAAGCAAGTAAAACAAACTAATCAACTTTTATAAGATTCATGATGTGTTCCGTTGAGGTATTATTCAAAATTAATATAAAATTATGGAATATTCACCTGAAAGGTTCGTCTCCTCAACTTAATTAATCATTTAACTGTAGCGCTTTCGGGACTTGTCCCATCCAGTTCTGAATCCTGCCGATGATGGGACAAGTCCCGAAAGCGCTACAGTTAAATGATTAATTAAGTTGAGGAGACGGACCTTTCAGGTGAATATTCCATAATTTTATATTAATTTTAAAACAAACTAAATATTTGGGAATAATTATGGATAACATTGAAAGTATAGGCAAAGAGAATATAAAACATAGAATTGAACTGAGTAGCAAAATAATATCATTGTTAAATTCCATATGGTGGGATAAGCACATTTGGAAAGATACAAAAAAATATATTGGTAAAACATTGATGGAATCTGTTGCAATGTATGGAAGTGAGGTATGGACAATCAATAAGTATTACAAGAATAGACTAATAGCTCTAGAAATGGATTATTTACGCAGAAGTGCCAGAAAGTGAAAATTAGAACATGTCACAAATAAGGAAATTAGAAACATAATGGAAGCAGAAGAAAGCATAATTGAAAGAATTGAGGAGAAGGAAATAAAGCGGTTAGGACATGTTTTAAGAATGGAAGATGAGTGATGGCCAAAGCAACTATATCAATGGCGTCCGACCAGAAAGAAGAAAAGAGGGAGACCAAAGTTAACATGGAAGGAAAACATGAAGACATTAATGCAAGCAAGAGGGATAAGCATTGAAGATGCCCAAGATCGTAGGCTTTGCAGGTTTGGCATGGGAAGATGGCAGCAGCTGTAAAAACCCGAAGATAGATAGATAGATAGAGATAAAAATTAATTAAATGAGTCATAACCAGGAAGCGGGGTTTGAGTAAGTAAACAGACTTATGAGGTAAGAAGAAATCACGATTCATTTAATTCTTAAGTAAACAGACGCTTCATATTACCTGCCACACGGAGTATATACTGCGCAGAACACTTCCTCTATAACAGAGTGTTTTGTAGCGACTGTTTCAATTATTAGCTGCATACAGAGTAGTAAAGAACTGTGGAAATATGCCTAAAGTAAAATAGAGTAATATCTCAAAATCATCATCAATGCAATTAGCATCGTTTGTGGAGGAATTTGGCATAAATGGCAAAATGTAAGGTATGTCACATAGAGCTCAAAGAAAATTTCAAACATCATGTTAAACAACACTGCAATTCAAGAAAACACAAGGGAAATTTTGTATTATTAGAAAAAAAAAACAAAAGGGAAAGTGTAGCTTCAACCTCCGCAGACCCAAACTACAGATCAGAATGTTTCGAGGATTTGTGTATTGTATTAATAAGAGCAGATATTCCTTTAAAATAAGTACAGCATCCTTATATTTAAATTAATATTGGGAAGTAAACATTATGAGGTTATATCATTAATAGTGAGCGGAGGACTTATTTTTAACGACTCACCTCATATAATTTCAAATTTCTTTGATACCAGCGGTTTCAGACAATATCTTGACCCTCTTCAGTCATGGCTTCCACCGATGCCATGACTGAAGAGAGACAAGATATTGTCTGAAACCGCCGGTATCAAAGAAATTTGAAATTATATGAGCTGAGTCGTTAAAAATAAGTTCTCCACTCACTATTTACAGCATCCTTGTATCATAGCTTTCGTAAACAAATGTACTAACAAAAAAATGCCATCAGAAACATAATTATGAAAAACATATCTACCAACAGCATATGAAAAATGCCTAAATTACAAAAGAGATGAAGTAGCAGATAAAATGATTTTTGTGTTTATAGACGAAACAATAGGTGCCCTCATAGGTCAGTCGCTAATGTTATTGTTTATACTGAACACTGCAAGGTCACAGGTACATCATTTCTCCTTATATTCCATGCATTCTTAACTTCATTGAACCCCGCTCCCTGGTCATAACTAGAGTCCAGATGTTAGGCACTTAAAAAATTAAAAATAGGCAGGCAAAAAGGCACTAAAAACCATTAATATAGGCACTAAAAATTCAAAATAGGCTCTTACGAGGGCGGATCGGAAAGTAACGCACAATAATTTTTTTCTGCCTTGGTATTGCAGCTAGAATGTTGAAATTTCACAGAGATATAGTTTGAAGGTTTCACTACAGATGGTATGTTTTTCTCAGGTGCACCTCTTGCGAGAGAAGCTTGAACTATGCAACAAAAATGGCGCGCATGCTACAGTCGTCCACCTGTGAGGAACAGAGAAGTGTTGTTCGATTTTTGTGGGCCAAAGGGCATAAACCCAGTGAAATTCACAGGGACATGCATGGCGTGTATGGGGATGATTGTATGGACCGTAGCAATGTCTTCCGTAAAGTTAGTGCTCGCTGGGTGCCTAAGAACCTGACAGACGACCACAAGGGCCAGCGAATGATGGCAAGCTTGGACCACTTAACGCGGAACACCGCACAAGGACATGACTTTCTGGAAGGAATCGTCACAGGTGATGAGTCGTGGGCGTACCACTACACGCCCGAAACAAAGCAGGCATCAGCAGTGCGCAGATGGCTACACTCCAACCAAACGGACTTCTACGAACAGGGCATATTGAAACTGGTAACACGATGGGAAAAATGTGTTGAGAAAGTTGGTGACTATGTCGAAAAGTAGGTAAAAGATGTAAGTTCATTTGTGATTTTTTTCCTTTTTTTTACTATTAAACTTTTAAAAAAAAAAATTATTGTGCGTTACTTTCCGATCCGATCCGTCCCTCACAGGTGGACGACTGTAGCATGCGCGCCATCTTTGTTGCATAGTTCAAGCTTCTCTCACAAGAGGTGCACCTGAGAAAAAAATACCATCTGTAGTGAAAACTTCAAACTATATCTCTGTGAAATTTCAACATTCTAGCTGCAATACCAAGGCAGAAAACAATTATTGTGCATTACTTTCCGATCCGCCCTCGTACATAAAATAGACAATAACATAAATTTTTACAGCCTTACGTAAAGAATATAAAATATGCTATCAATAGCATACGAAGATATCAGAGATGATTTTGGAACTTGTTTTTGCCTTTTTACAAAGAGCATACTTATGTTTTGCAGTGTGTAAGTGCTGTGAAACATGGCACTTCTTCGCGCAATTCACTGAAATTTTTATGCACTTTGCAAAACAATATTGAACCCTCACTTGAGAATATTTCCGCACCAAATTCTTTCACGAAATTGGTCAGTTTGTCTTTTACTGTTGTCCGTTCTTTAGGCATCACAAAACAACTGTTCTAAGGGTTAAAAAAAAGCCACATACACTTGTCACACTACTTTGTCTTTGAAGCACCTATCTGTGAACGAGGGCTACAGACTGAATTCAGTTTACCAAGATCAAAAATAATATTGTCAGTCACTTAAATATTCAGCACTAGGTGTGTAGAGAGAAAGAAAGCAATCTACCCTCTTTGTCACTCAGCAACGTTTCTATTGAAAAGAAGCAAAGCTGTACTATAGAACTTTTCCCAAGCTTAGAGCCGGAGCATAATACAATGGGACATAGCTCAGGGCTATTTTGCTTAATGGTAGTGCATGAGGTGAAAAAATACAATAGCCGGTACTTGTTATTTGACCTAATGGGAGTGCATTGAGGGGGAAGTTTGTCCATTTCAATTAATTTCATTGAAACACTAAGTTAATTTCGAGAAAATATGACAAATAGGCATTTATAGCCATTGTAAGCTGAAATAGGCATTTATAGGCAAAATGAACTTCATGGAAAACAACTCTAGGGTCGTCAGTAAGAACTTATCTGAAGTCACTTTTACAATATATATAATAAATAACTATAGGCATTTTCCCTAATATTCGGTCTCTAGTCATAACTCACCTCATATTCCGTGATCTTCAAGCATGGAAACTGCAATTTTCAAGAGGAATCCCTCCCATCATCAGCCATCATTATGACTGTCAATTTCAGTCTAAATCTTCATCTTTAAAGTTGCCATCTGTTGTTGATTTGATGAACTTTGAGATCAAATCTTGCTCACCGGGAACTTCAAAAACTCATGTTCTTCTGAATGTATATCTTTTTCCAAACCGTTAATTCCAAAGGTTTTTCCAAACTGCCAATTCCAAAGTTTTTTCCAAATGTTTTAAAAATTTAGCTTCTTTTTCAATTTTTTATGATTCTCTAGCTAACTATGAGCTGCAATTGCCAATTTCACCATTTTTTAATATTTCTAAAGTGTTCTTCTGTGTCATTATCAATTGCAGGCATGGATTATGCCATTGGCCTATTCTGCTTCAGGATAGAAATTGATCCCTCCATCTCTTCTTAGGTCTTCCTGGGTCTCTTCGCCCTGTGGGTCTGTAGTTGAAGAGCTGCAGAGGTAGTCTATTGTTTGGCATTCTAAGAAGGTGTTCATGCCAATTATTTTGATATTTTTGAATGGTTTCAGTTATTGCTGGTGTGTTGAGAGCTTTGCGGATATCTTCATTATGCATGTGGTTATAAAGCGTATAACCCGCTAAAGGTCTTAATAACTTCATTTCTGCAGCTACTATCCTATTTATTTTAGCTGTAGTAAGAGTCCAGGTTTCAGAACCATAGAGTAGAGTTGGAAGAGCCATTGTTTTATAAAATTTTAGAATTGTATCTGGGCGTACTTTTCGAAAAAGAATGCTTTTTATTGTTCTTTTTATTGTTGTTGATTTCTCTCAACAACCAGAGAATTTCATCAGTGGAAGTCATGACTGAAGAGGGACAAGATATTGTCTGAAACTGCCAGTATCAAAGAAATTTGAAATTATATGAGGTGAGTCGTTAAAAATATGTTCTCCACTCACTATTAATTTAACCAATACCCACACAACCACAAGTGAAAATATTTTATGACAAGTGTTACTTACCGAGAAGTAACCAAGAGATAATCTGGTTGATCCAGAGAAGTCCCTTCTTCTCTCTGATGCTCTGAGCTGTACTCAGAAGGTCCCATATTGCTATAGCTAACAACATAAGTTGGACAAACATAATGTAAAACTCTCTTGGTTTATCAGTCTCATTCTTGAATCTCCAGGCGCAGCACACAGCCAGCGAGAAGAACATCAGGCCAGACATCGCACTGAAACATTACACGTACAAATACATTATATAATGGAAATGGACAGTTAATGACAAATGAGGGAAATTTTGAAGAAGTATCTGAATTCAAATACCTAGGAACAATAGTTATAAACAGGAATGAGGTGCACAAAGAAATTAAACATAGGCTCAATTCTGGAAATGCATGTTAATATGTATTAAAAGGATTCTTGTCATACCAACTATTTTCAAAAAAATGAAAATGTATAAAACTTATTTATAATTTAACCAAACTTAAAAATGTTTTAAATAATAATATAGTACCTTTTTTTTATCAGTCTTCCTCGATTAGAATTGACTTCTATTCCAAGAACTTCATTAAATTATTAAATCATGAAGGCCTTTCAAAAACATGTTTCATCTTCAGCATGTTATTTGAAATGCCTTCCTGATTTAATAATTTAACAAAGTTTTTTGAATAAAAATCAATTGTAATTGAGGAAGACGGATAAAAAAAATACTATATTATTATTTAAAACATTTTAATACATAACCTCAATTGTGATAACAATGAATGTTAAAAATGTTGTTAACCAAACTATTTATTAAGTAGAACCTCACAATGTTACTTCCTAACGTATTTTCATAAAGTATAAAAACTGTTAAATTATGTAGATAGAAAATAACACTATGAGGTTTATTTTAATTAGTAAATTAATGAGTCATTTTTTATCATCTTACCTCATATTTCATGTTTCTTCAAACATGGGAACTAGTTTTCGAGAGAAGGATCTCTCTCATTTTCAACCAACATTATGACTACCGGATTTTCATTGGAATCATTGGAATCTCCATCAATAATGTTGCCATCTGGTGTTGATTTGATGAACTTTGAGATGAGGTCACGTTCATCAGGAATTTTGAAGTTCATTGATCTAAATTTGTTCTTCTGAATATATATCTTCTTCCAAATTGTCAATTCTAATGAATGTTTCCAAATGTTTTAAAAGTAGGGCTTCTTTTTCAATTTTATGATTCTCCAATAAACTATGTGCTGCAATAGCTGATTTTTCAATTTCACCATTTTTAATATTTCTGAAGTGTTCTTTAGTGTGAGTGTCCAAATTTCTTTTTGTTTTTCCTATGTATACTTTATTGCAGTCCTTACAATTAATTTGATAAATTCCAGATTTTTTGCTATCTCGTGTGTTCAATTTCTTATTAGTTATTAATAGATTACCAAGGCTAAATTTATTTATCGGTGCCAATGTAATATTGAATTTCTTGTATATTTTTTAAAAATTTGTTATGTATTTCAGGATGATATGTAATTTTCTTAAACTGGTTTCCTTTCTTTGAATCAGATTGCAGGGTAGTATATTCTTTCAATCTTTTTTGCTGTCTGAATTTCATTAATTTATTTACAATTATTTCTTTTCCAAAACCATTTAAATTGGCTATATAATATTTAATTTTAGGAAGTTATATTTTGAGGTTATTTTAATTATATTATTTTTGGTCTGGACATCTTACCTCAATATTAATGTTGATTTGTTCTTGGACATGTTTCAAAACAATTCTGTTTTATCATCAGCTTTTTCAGCAGTCTGGGAAAGCTGACGATAAAACAGAATTGTTTTGAAACATGTCCAAGAACAAATCAACATTAATATTGAGGTAAGATGTCCAGACCAAAAATAATATAATTAAATTGGCTATGTTCAAAATGTGATTGTATCCTTTCTTAAAATCATCTTCATTTAATGGAACATTTAATAATCTATATATCAAACTGTTGAAAATTGCATGTTTATGTGCCATATGATTGAAACCTGAAGATTTTATATAATTGTCTGTATGAGTATCCCTATATATATTGAATTCAATTTTTCCTTGTAGTTCATTCCTTATTAAGTAAAGATCCAAAAATGGGATTTGTTTATCCTTTTCCAATTCCATAGTAAATTTTACAGATATTTAATTCTTACAAAGCTTTGCATTGATAATAATGTTTTCACCTTCAATGAAAAAAAAAATTACAAACAAATCTCAGGTCTGGCTATGGGTAACCCACTTTCACCATTTTTGGCAAATTTATTTATGGGTCATTTAGAGTCTCATATCACCAATGTTTATCCCTGGATATTCAAATGTTGGTATAGATATGTAGATGATATTTTCTCTGTGATAAATTCTAAATATATTGAAGATGCATTGAAATTACTCAACCTTCAAGATGGAACTGTAAAATCTACTATGGAATTGGAAAAGGATAAACAAATCCCATTTTTGGACCTTTACTTAATAAGGAATGAACTACAAGGAAAAATTGAATTCAATATATATAGGAAGGATACTCATACAGACAATTATATAAAATCTTCAGGTTTCAATCATATGGCACATAAACATGCAATTTTCAACAGTTTGATATATAGATTATTAAATGTTCCATTAAATGAAGATGATTTTAAGAAAGAATACAATCACATTTTGAACATAGCCAATTTAAATGGTTTTGGAAAAGAAATAATTGTAAATAAATTAAAGAAATTCAGACAACAAAAAAGATTGAAAGAATACACTACCCTGCAATCTGATTCAAAGAAAGGAAACCAGTTTAAGAAAATTACGTATCATCCTGAAATACATAACAAATTTTTAAAAATTTTCAAGAAATTCAATATTACATTGGCACCGATAAATAAATTTAGCCTTGGTAATCTATTAATAACTAATAAGAAATTGAACACACCAGAGAGCAAAAAATCTGGAATTCATCGGAGAACATATTGTTTAAACAACTCACCTCATAGGATTCATGCTTCCATGATATCGCGATTTCAAACATAGTCATGTTCATCATCAGCTATAACTCCAACTGACGAAATTCTTCGGCCGTCAACTATTCTATTGTCGCCATCTTCAGTGCTGCCATCTATGGTTGAATTTATGAACTTCGAAATCAATGTAATTTCGTTAGGGATATCAAAATTCATTGATCTATTTTTGTTTTTCTGAATGTATATTTTTTCCCAAACTGTCAATTCCAAAGGTTTCTCTACTTGTTTTAAAAGTTTAGCTTCTCTTCCAATTTTATGATGTTCTAATAAACTATGTGCAGCAATTGCAGATTTTGTGAAATTGAAAAATCTGCAATTGCTGCACATAGTTTATTAGAACATCAAAAAATTGGAAGAGAAGCTAAACTTTTAAAACAAGTAGAGAAACCTTTGGAATTGACAGTTTGGGAAAAAATATACATTCAGAAAAACAAAAATAGATCAATGAATTTTGATATCCCTAACGAAATTACATTGATTTCGAAGTTCATAAATTCAACCATAGATGGCAGCACTGAAGATGGCGACAATAGAATAGTTGACGGCCGAAGAATTTCGTCAGTCGGAGTTATGGCTGATGATGAACATGACTATGTTTGAAATCGCGATATCATGGAAGCATGAATTCTATGAGGTGAGTTGTTTAAACAATATGTTCTCCGATGAATTTTAATGATACCTCATAATGTTTACTTCCCAACATTAATTAAATATAAAAAATCTGGAATTTATCAAAATAACTGTAAGGACTGCAATAAAGTATACATAGGAAAAACAAAAAGAAATTTGGACATTCGCACTAAAGAACACTTCAGAAATATTAAAAATGGTGAAATTGAAAAATCAGCTATTGCAGCACATAGTTTAATGGAGAATAATAAAATTGAAAAAGAAGCCCTACTTTTAAAACATTTGGAAAAACCTTTAGAATTGACAATTTGGGAGAAGATATATATTCTGAAGTACAAATTTAGATCCATGAATTTCGAGATTCCTCATGAACGTGACCTCATCTCAAAGTTCATCAAATCAACACCAGATGGCAACATTATTGATGGAGATTCCAATGATTCCAACGAAAATCCGGTAGTCATAATGTCGGTTGAAAATGAGAGAGATCCTTCTCTCGAAAACTAGTTCCCGTGTTTGAAGGAACATAAAATATGAGGTAAGATGTTAAAAAATGACTCATTAATTTACGAATTAAGAACCTCATAATGTTATTTCCCATATTTAACTATGAATTATTTTAATTAATTTGAGTTGTATTTTGACTCACCTCATATTTCTTAATTTTTATGCAGAAAAATCAAGAAATATGAGGTGAGTCAAAATACAACTCAAATTAATTATAAAATTGTTATTCTCTCAGTTATATTACATGGATGTTAAACATGAATTCTTAAGGTAGAATTTTTTATCACTCACCTCATAATGTTCTTATTTGACTATAAACTAGTTTCGGAACATAGTTTCTGTTCCACCTCAGTATCGTCACGACCGTTGTTCTCTCGTCTTGAAGAACCGTCCTTCGCTCCTTCCATTGGCACACTGAAAAACCTCGAAACCAGGTCATTCTCACCGGGTTTTTCAGTCTGCCAATGGAAGGAGCGAAGGACGGTTCTTCAAGACGAGAGAACAACGGTCGTGACGATACTGAGGTGGAACAGAAACTATGTTCCAAAACTAGTTTATAGTCAAATAAGAAGAACAATATGAGGTGAGTGATAAAATATTCTACCTAAATGAATATACCTCATAGTGTGAATTCCTAAAATAAGTAAGCACAATTATTAATAGTGAGTGGAGAACATATTTTTAACGACTCACCTCATATAATTTCAAATTTCTTTGATACCGGCGGTTTCAGACACGAGTGGAAGTCATGACTGAAGAGGGACAAGATAATGTCTGAAACCACCGATATCAAAGAAATTTGAAATGATATGAGGTGAGTCGTTAAAAATATGTTCTCCACTCACTATTAATGATATAACCTCATAATGTTTACTTCCCAATATTATTTAAATATAAGCACAATATATCTATGTTTTTAAAATACATTATGAAACTCCATTGAGGTTACTGTGTTAAAGTTTTAATAATTGTATAACAGTACCAATAACAGTCAGTACCAAAATCAAAATGAAAGCAGAAGATGATACATAAGTTATCGAAAGGCCTTCTATAAAACAACACTGCAAATTATTGAGGTTGACTGAGATATGGGAAGGACACCCATACAAAGTAAAATCTGTCTCCAGAATAACATTTTAAAGATATCTAATCAATTTAAATATCTTGGATATTATCTCTCTATCTGGGATGAAAAGGATATCCCTGAAAAAGTTACTAGTTATAATAAAAGTTTAGGAATTATTAATCAAGTTATGAAACCATCCCTTGTACAAAAAAACACCAGATTACGTTTATATAACACTTTGGCTAGACCAGTGTTGACCTATGGTAGTGAAGCATAGACACTAAGAAAACAACATGAAAGCAGAATAACGGCTTGTGAAATGAGATTCATGCGCAGAACAGCAGGTTACACCAAATGGGATCGGAAAAGGAACACCGATATCTTAAAAGAATTGAAGACTACGCCAATTTTGGAATATATTAAACAGTATCAACTAAATTGGAAACACCATCTTGAAAGAATGAGTTCAAATCGGATCCCCAAAGCTGTTTATAATTATATACCAAGAGGACGAAGATCACTGGGCCATCCTATGAAACGCTGGAGGGAAAATTTTCTATAGGATCGTAACAGGCCTTGGCCTAATACTTGGGAGGAAGAAGAAGAAGACTGAGATATCAGGTACTGTTATACAATTGTTAAAACTTTAACACAACTATATCTGAAGAGAAAAATATACGGGTAGGCTGGGGTTTGAACCCAGGACCTTTAGCTTTGTAAACTGATGCTCTGCCATTGAGGTATCCAAGGCCTCCAATCAAAATGCAAATTTTTCTCATATACATTTCAATTCCGGCTTACTTCGTGAATGTTTCTGTGAGTAATTGAAAATTTTACATCTTGGAAGTGAGTTACTACCCTTCTTCTTCGATGGGTATCTCTTTTAGTCTGGACCTTCTTCCATGACCTGCCAGGCATGGGAGGCCCTGTTGGTAGTTACACTACCGCCTGTATAGCTCATGGAGTTATTAGGACTCACAAGCCCCACCACCAAGTCAAGGTAGAGATACCGATGGACCTGTAGTGAATGAACACGCAAAAGCTGCCAGCTTTCATGCATAGAGAAAGAAGAAGAAGATTTCAATTCCCAAGAAGGTTCGCAAGTGTTTGGTGCTTTCAGGAACTGAAATGTATAAGAGAAAAAATTTGCATTTAGATTGGAGACCTTGGATAGCTCAGTGGCAGAATATTAGTGTATAAAGCTAAAAGTCCTGGGTTCAAACCCCAGTCTATGGGTATATTTTTCTCTTCAAATATAGTTTGATATTCAATGAGAAATATTAAATTTATAATAAAAACATTGAAATTATGCTTGGTTAAGTAACTCCCGATAGGGAGTACCCTTATTCCTACATGAAGCCTATTTCAGATGTCTAAACCTACATATTTAATGATATACTTACACGAGATTTGTGTTTGGTTCTTTCCCTACAACTGGGAGCAGGGGAAAGATGGCAAGAAACAAGCAGGAAACAATCCATGCGACCAATAAGTGTTTTTTAACTGGTTTATGAAGAGGAGATACAACAGGCCATGCAGCCAATCCCAGTATACCAATACTCAGGAAATATCGATGGAAGAACGATATAACCTACAACAAAATAAATCAACAGATAAGGATAAAGATAAGAATTAATAATTAAGAATTAAATTAATGTTTTTATTACCTCACCTCATATCCTTTTTCTTCTATACTGCAGTTTCGGAGCTTATCTCCATCATCAGTAGCCTCTGGTCGACCAGTGTTATGTCGTTTCTTGGCGGTTTCCTTCTTACTTCTATCGGTGGACCGATGAACCTCTGGATCAGGTCAAAATTTGCGGGAGTTTCAAAATTCATGAGTTTGTCTTTTTGTTTTTTTGGATGTGGATTTTTTCCCAGACTGTGAGTTCCTTTAGTTTATCTGTTTGTTTGATTAGGCTAGCTTCTGTATCAATTAAATGTTTTTCAGACCAAGCATGGGCTGCTACAGCTGACTTGTCCACTTCACCCTTTTTTACATTTCTAAGGTGTTCCTTCAATCTAGTTTTTAAATTTCTTTTTGTTTTTCCTATATAGATTTTCCCTGTGAAAGTTAAATAAATAGGTGATGACTCAAGTCAAGAGGGAACAAAGATGGCGGACGGACACATAACCTCAACACAGAATTTCAACACAAACTTGGGGGGTTTAAAACAAGATATCAAAACGTACATGAAATTAAAAGAAAAAAGAAGAAAGAAAACGTTGGACATCAAATTTATAAATAAATGCTTAGACTTGGACATTTCGCCGAAATTTATTAGAAAAACCGTTAAGAATAACGGTTCTAAAGAACAGAAGATCTTAGAGAAAAAAATGTTAAAGATGGAGAAAGGGAAACATTTCAAAACAATCAGAAATTTAGATGCTAAATTATACTTTTTACATAACACTGGTCGACCAGAGGCTACTGACGATGGAGATAAGCTCCGAAACTGCAGTATAGAAGAAAAAGGATATGAGGTGAGGTAATAAAAACATTAATTTAATTCTTAAATTAAACCTCATAGTGTTCTTTCCTTGTGAAAGCTAAATAAATAAGAATTAATGTTTTTATTACTTCACCTCATATCCTTTTTCTTCTAGACTGCAGTTTCGGAACTTATCTCCATCATCAGTAGCCTCTCATCGACCGGTGTTATGTCGTTTCTTGGCAGTTTTCTTCTTCCTTCTATCGGTGGACTGATGAACCTCTGGATAAGGTCGAAATTTGTGGGAGTGTCGAAATTCATGAGTTTATCTTTCTTGTTTTTTTGGATGTGGATTTTTTCCCAGACAGTGAGTTCTTTCTGTTTATCTGTGTGTTTGGGTAGGCTACAAAAGCTAGGTACATTGGTCCACCGATAGAAGGAAGAAGAAAACCGCCAAGAAACGACATAACACCGGTCAATGAGAGGCTACTGATGATGGAGATAAGCTCCGAAACGGCAGTCTAGAAGAAAAGGGATATGACGTGAGGTAATAAAAACATTAATATAATTAATATTTAATTTTAGGAAGTTATATTTTGAGGTTATTTTAATTATGAGTTTCCAAGTTCCTTTTTGTTTTCCCTATATATATATATATATATATATATATATATATATAACATGTGGAAAGCAACGGGAAGCTACCACACCTACACAATTCCCTAGTAAAGCTGCAAGCATAGCATGAAAATGCTATGATTGCAGTGAAGGACCTGCCTTCGGGCAGAATTACTATGGATGGATGGATATATAACATATATATTAACATATATATAAGTTCCTTTTTGTTTTCCCTATATATATATATATATATATATATATATAAATAACAAAAGGAACTTGGAAACTCGTAAAAAAAAGAACACTTCAGAAACATAAAGAATGGAGAAATTGAAAAATCAGCTATAGCAGCACATAGTTTATTAGAGAATCATAGAATTGAAAAAGAAGCAAAACTTTTAAAACATATATTCAAACCTTTGGATTTAACAGTTTGGGAAAAGATATATATCTCCTCCGTTGTCCAGCTTTTATAGAAGAGACCAGCCTTTCTGCTAAATATTGGAGTGCAAGAGAGCGAATGATTTCATTATCAAGTACTCGACATTAGATACCAACCAACCATATATTAAAAAAAACCATACTAGAACCATGAACTTCGAGATTCCAGACAAACCGAGCTTGATTACAAAGTTCTTCAAAAATACAACAGATGGCAGTTTAGAAAATTATTCCTTCAAAAGAACACCAGATGGAGTTTAGAAAATAATTCCTTCAAAAGAACACCAGATGGCAGTTTGGATAATTACTGGCAAAAGAAAAAATTGACAGTCATGAAAACATCTGATGATGGTCGCTGATACTGCAGTGCTGTGTTTAAAAAAACATAGAAGTATGAGGTAAGAAGAATTCACTATTCATTTAATTCTTATTATGGAGATGTGTTAAATTTATATTAAAAACTTAAAAAGCTTAGTGCCTGTTTACTTACGAGTGTTTCAATACCAAGAATATAGAACACGATGAGAAGAAAAAAAAGTCTTGAATCCCAGAGAGTGTATAACATGTGAAACGGAAGAAGCCACAACAGCAGACTGACGCATTACAGACCACCAGATCACCTCCGGCAGCAGCACGTATATGTAAAAACTGAACTGGCAGCATTTGTACTGAAAATAAAATTTTATATTAACTTCACTAAGAAGCTGGGGCTGGAAGTAAACATGAATAAATCAATAAAACTGAACATATGTTCACATACAGAAATCTTATATATAAAAATTAATGTTTGTTAGTTTGTATATTTGTTTGTTAGTACTTTAAGTGCGGCCATACCATTGATCCGATTGTGATGGGGTTTTTTGCAAAATGTTCAGGAGATTCCCGGGATGAACATAGGCTATATGAGAGTTGTGATACTCAACTCCTACACCCTTAAAAATTGCCCTTTGTAGTGGTAAATGTGAAAAAAGTAGCTCTTTGGATGCTTAAATGGCTTATGCTGCCTAAACCATAAGAAATACACAAAATGAATGTACACAGAATTGAATATCTCAAAAAGCTCTACAAAAAAGTCCGTGACAGCATATGTTTATCTCTTACGGATAACTAACAAAAACCATTTTTGTCTTTCATTGATACCAAGAGTCCCTTATCTCTTACGGATAACTCACAATAACCAACCATTTTTGTCTTTCATTGATACCAAGAGTCTTATGCCAGAGCCGAGTGGTTAAGGCAAGAAGTCTTGGCGCAGAACTACGGGTCTTACGCTGGTTCGAGTCTCTACGGGGGAAAAAATTTATCTTATGGAATGTCGGCTAGTATGGGTCAGAAATGAAATCTAGCTGGGGGAAAAAAAAGAAAACTGTTTTGACTCACTCTCATCAACTTATCTTTTTTTTTTTCACTCTAATATAATTGTTATATGACAGTTCTTAGCTTATCTGCAAAGGAGGGTACAATTCTAATATTCATGACTATGTGATGTCATCATTCACACTTCTTGAGCCACAACAGAAGGCTGTAAGAGGTTTTCTTGCGAACTTATATCTAATTATGTCCTAATTTCTGAATTTAATGGTAAAAAAGTAAACATATTTTTATCGTCCGCCCATGACATGAGAATTGAACGTTCGGGCAGGCCAATGTCTGCCGGGTACGCTAGTACATTATATAATGGAAATGCACAGTTAATGAAATATGAGGGAAATTTTGTAAAAGTGGCTGAATTCAAATACCTAGGGAACAATAATTACAAACAGGAATGAGATGCACAAAGATATTAAATATAGGCTCAATTCTGGAAATAAGATATAATAAGAACAGTTAAGTTCTTTGTAATCAAATTATGTTCCTTCAGAAACTCAAAATTCATGGTTCTAACATGGTTTTTCTGAATATATATATTTTTCCAAACTGTTAAGTACATAGTTTGTTGGGGAAACAGAATTGAAAAGAATCTAAACTTTTGAAACATCTATCTAAGCCTTTAGAATTAACAGTTTGGGAAAAGATATACATTCACAAAAAACCATGTTAGATCCATGAATTTTGAATTTCCAGACGAATTAAATTTGATTACAAGGTTCTTCAAATCAACACTGGATGGCAGTTTAGAAGATAACCAGAATGATTAAGAATCGACAGTCATAACAACAGCTGAAGATGGGAGCAATTGCTCTTGATAATGCAGTTCTGTGTTAAATAACAGATATAAGAATCAAATGAATCGTGAATTCTTCTTACCTCATACTTCTATGTTTTTTTTAAACACAGCACCGCAGAAGTATGAGGTAAGAAGAATTCACGATTCACTTGATTCTTATCAATAAAACCTCATAATGTTAAAAATTCCCAAATTTATAGATTAAATTAATACAGATATGGTAAAATCAAATGTTTCTTACCTCTCCTCATACAAATCTTCTAAGTAGATCGCGATTTCGAGACCATAATGGTCTCATCTTCAGTACTATTTTGGCGACTAATGTTATATCGATCGGAAGAAACTCTTCTTCTTTCCTCTGTTGGTGGATCGATGAACCTCTGGATCAGGTCAGAATTTGCAGGAATTTCGAAGTTCATAAGTTTTCCTTCGAAATTCCCGCAAATTCTGACCTGATCCAGAGGTTCAATGGTCCACCAACAGAGGGAAGAAGAAGAGTTTCTTCCAATCGACATAACATCAGTCGCCAAAATAGTACTGAAGATGAGACTGTTATGGTCTCGAAATTGCGATCTACTTAGAAGATTTGTATGAGGAGAGGTAAGAAACATTTGATTTTACCATAAATTAAACCTCATAGTGATTAATTCCTGTAAAAGTTAAATAATATAGATATACCTAGGTAAGAATATAACATTAAATTAGTACTGAAAAATGATTACAGTTTGAATAAATTAATGAAAACCAACAAAAATGAAAAGACTGAAGAAGGCAACAAATCAGGGATTTATAAAATTGATTGTAAAGAATGTGAAAAAACATACATAAGAAAAACAAAATGGAACTTATATACAAGAAATGTTAAGAATGGAGAAATAGAAAAATCTGCAATAGCTGCACA
The DNA here is from genome assembly GCA_030220185.1 of Diploptera punctata. Classification (NCBI taxonomy): domain Eukaryota; kingdom Metazoa; phylum Arthropoda; class Insecta; order Blattodea; family Blaberidae; genus Diploptera; species Diploptera punctata. The sequence goes on along the minus strand of JASPKZ010007671.1, from coordinate 684,760 downwards.
TGCATGGTCAGAAAAACACAGAATTGAAACTAAGGCCAAATTACTAAAACAGTTAAAAAAGTCTAAGGAACTTACAATTTAGGAGAAAATTTACATCTACAGAATAAAAAGAAAACCATGAATTTCGAAATTCCCAGAGAAAAAGAAAATTGATTTGGAAGTTTATCGATCAGCCAGCAGAGGGAGCAGAAATCAACTTACAGGATGGAAAACCACAAAACAACAATTGGAATGCATTGACAATGTTGCGCAAAAGCGACGAAACCTAGTCTGCATAAAAATCAAGAAATATGAAGTGAACTGAAACAATACCAGGTGAGTCAAAATATCCAACTCATCAATAATTTAAAAAAAAACCTCATAGTGTTATTTCCTACATATATTAAATAAAAAAAGAATATACACAATTCAAATTGATTTTTAATGATGAGTTATTATTATTATTATTTTGTTAATATAAATTTTCAATTAAATTCCCAAATATGTCTTCTTAATAAAGGAACTGCCATTTGCAAAGATAGCAAAGGCTTCATAGCATTTGGTGGATGGGAAAAATTTGTGTTTAGATCGGTACTTGCTCAGGTAGCTCAGTTGGTAGAGCACTTGGTCTAGAGAACCAAGGGTCCCGGGTTCAAGTCCTGGTCTGAGCGCATAATTTTTCTCTTCAAATATGATTTATCCATCATTGAGATGCATGAAATTAATAATAAAAACATCGAAAAAAGCCGTACTGGCATTTATAATGTAATGTATAATTCCCAAATATTTCTTACTGCCTTGTCATGCAGCAGGCCTGGGTTCGATCCCCGGTCAGGGCAGATTTTCTGGGTGAGGTTTTTCCTTACCTGTAAGACAAATGTCAGGAAAACTTTAAGGACCAAACAGTCCCCGAAATCATATAGCCATCATCATCATCCTTATCATTATCATCTCATCATCATCATGCATCCTTCACCAATGTGGAAAGCAACGGGAAGCTACCACACCTACAATTCCCTAGTAAAGCTGCAAAGCATAGCATGAAAATGCTATGATTGCAGTGAAAGACCTGCCCTCGGGCAGAATTACTATGGATGGATGTCTTCTTAATAAAGGAGCCGCCATTTGCAAAGATAGAAGCAAAGGCTTCATAGCATTTGATGGGCGGGAATTACAACGTATATAGAGAAAAATTTGCATTTAGATCGGTACTTGCTCAGGTAGCTCAGGTGGTAGAGCACTTGGTCTAGAGAACCAAGGGTCCCGGGTTCAAGTCCCGGTCTGAGCGTATAATTTTTCTCTTCAAATATGATTTATCCATTATTGAGATGTGTAAAATTAATAATAAAAACATAGATAAAAGCCGTACTGGCATTTATAATGTAATAATAATTCCCAAATATGTTTTTTAATAAAGGAGCAGCCATTTGCAAAGATAGAAGCAAAGGCTTCATAGCATTTGATGGGCGGGAATTACAACGTATATAAAGAAAAATTTGTGTTTAGATCGGTACTTGCTCTGGTAGCTCAGGTGGTAGAGCACTTGGTCTAGAGAACCAAGGGTCCCGGGTTCAAGTCCTGGTCTGAGAGTATAATTTTTCTCTTCAAACATGAAAAATTAAACTGTAATGATATAACTTACCAAATATCAAGAATGCTGACAAAATAACAAGAAGAGAGAATGTAACATTTATCAAGTATCCTCCATTAAACAATGTTGTGTGATCCAGGCCCCAATGTCTCTTAACGTAATGTAAATCATCTTTTTCGTCATTGAAGAGAGACAGCAACAGCCAACATATCCAGCCGAGTATTGCCAATGTAATACATGTTAAAAGCAAACACTGGTAATAATTCTGGTAATACTCCAATCCTAACAGGCTCAGAGACATCAGTTCTTCACTCTTTGAGATCTGCAAAGAAATGTACATTGATATTGAACTTTTATAGGAATAAATCACTATAAGGTTTAATTTAAGATAAAATCAAATGAAACATTTGATTTTATCTTAAATGCATACTGACTTATTAATTGAATTAGGAAATAACATTATGAGGTTCTTCTTGTGTTTCATTTTGGTATATTTGATTTATGATGTAAAAAAATCAGAATATGGTTTTAGAGGGTCCAATTGTAAATCTACAACATCCACGGATCCACTCAAAAACACACAAAAATTTTCATCAAAATTGATCCAGTCGTTTAGGCAGTTTTTAATTTTGGATTTTATGTAAACCTCCACTTCTAATTGTCGGATTTCATTCATTTTTGGATAATACCTACCTCGGTTTGGGGGGCACGCCATAGCGTAGTGGTTAAGGCACTGAGCTACAAGCCGGAGGGTCGAGGGTTCAAGTCCCGTTGGGGTCAGGATTTTTAAACTGACCCAAACCCTCTGGTGACACTATGACCCTGGGGTCGACTCAGCCTCTAACCGAAATGAGTACCAGACGCTTGTTCTGGGGGTAAAGGCGGCCGTCACGCAGGGCTGACAACCCGGCTGACGTAAAGTGCCGATTGTCTAGAAAAAATGGGAGCCTTAACCTCCTACTACCCCAAGGGCCTCCGGGCCTGCTGTGGGATCACTTTACTTTTTACTTTTACCTCCCTCGGTTTATTTTAATATAATATACTGAGTTTCATTGTGAGACATCGAAAAATGTGACCACTAGAGAGATTTTTAAATTTTCATTTAAGGTGAACTCCTACACCTAATGGTTTTAGAGGGTCCAACTGTGAATCTGTACCAACGAGGGACCCAATCAGACACACACAAAATTTTTTATCAAAATCGGTCCAGTCGTTTAGGAGGAATAGAGTGACAAACATATGTACAGAAGAATTATATATATATATATATATATATATATATAGTGTATAAAGATAATGTAAATTGACTTACTGATTCATTGAACCTCTCTTCTGTAATGTGTTCCTGGATCTGTTTTATAAATTCATCTTGTTTCTTCTGTGAAAGTAACGGAAACTCTTTGTATAAACTTGCCAGGGTACCAGCTTCTGTTATTTCACGTTTTTTACTGAACTGTGCTGCCATCTGAAGAGCATTGGCAAACATGTTTTCAGACATCTCAAGTTCTGACACATTCAAATAGTCCTGAGGAAGTTTGCCCTAAAATCAATAAACAGGGTAAATCACTTATAATTGAGTTGGAGAAAAAGTTTTTTTGATGTTCTTATTTAAAGTACCACATTCCAATTCTGGATAGAATCTAATTTAAGAAAGAAATATTAATTTTTAATTTTTACATGAATTAATTACTATGAGGTTTAATTTATGGTAAAATTAAATGTTTCTTAGCTCTCCTCATATAAATCTTCTAAGTAGATCGCAATTTGAGAACATAATGGTCTCATCTTCAGTACTTTTTTGGCGACTGATGTTATGTCGATCGGAAGAAACTCTTCTTCTTCCCTCTGTTGGTGGACCGATGAACCTCTGGATCAGGTCAGAATTTGCGGGAATTTCGAAGTTCATAAGTTTTCCTTTGTTTTTCTGAATGTGGATCTTTTCCCAAACCGTGAGTTCCTTTTGTTTGTCTATTTGTTTAATTCCACAATAAAAATCATTGAGAGAGGAAAATCACCGAGAGAGAAAATTCGCAGCTCTGTTATTAGAGAAGAATGTGAAATCAAACGTATAAACCTCTGGATAAATGATAGAAGACTAAATTGGAACGATCACATAGATAGAATGGAGAACAGCAGATTAGTGAAGAAAGTATGTGACTGGATACCTCAGCAGAAAAGGCCTTTAGGATGACCACAACTGCGATGGAAGGACGTCACCATACCCCGGACCTGTAGTGAATGAACACGCAACAAGCTGCCAGCTTTCATGTGTAGAGGAAGAAGAAGAAGAAGATGTTATATTTATTGTGTGTGGATGGCAAGCCTGAAAATTTTAATTTAAATATTACCTTGAAAAAGTCCACCACTGTGGTCTCGAGGTAGCGTGCTGCCTTGTCACACAGCAAGCCCGGGTTCAATTTTTCTCAGTGAGTTTTTTATTGGGGTTTTTCCTCACCTGTAAGACAAATGTCAGGAAAACTTTAAGGCCCAAACGGTCCCCAAAATCATATAGCTATCATCATCATCCTTATCATTATCATCATCACCATCATCATCATCCTTCTTCACTGCTATGGAAAGCAACGGGAAGCTACCACACCTACAATTCCCTAGTAAAGCTACAAGCATAGCATGAAAATGCAATGATTGCAGTGAAGGACCTGCCTTTGGGCAGAATTACTATGGATGGACCTTGAAAAAGTTAGCTTACCACTGAATTAACAGGAACAGGGACTCCAATGAGACTTGACATGAGAGGGGCGATGTCTGCTTGATTCACATCGTGGCGAGCTTTATGAGACAGTTCCCAGTTGTGTGGACTTGGTGGGTCACAGTCTCTACTGGGTCGAGGACCGGGAACTCCAGGTCCCCAGACCACCAGAGGTGTCTCTGTCTCACTTTTATCACCTGCACCGTGAGAACCTGCAACACATTGTTAGGTACTTAATTTTTTTAATAGTGAGTGGAGAACATATTTTTAACGACTCACCTCATATAATTTCAAATTTCTTTGATACCGGCGGTTTCAGACAATATCTTGCTTGAGCCATGACTGAAGAGGGACAAGATATTGTCTGAAACTGCCGGTATCAAAGAAATTTGAAATTATATGTGAGTCAATAATAATAAAATGAATCGTGATTTCTTCTTACCTCATACTTCTATGTTTTTTTAAACACAGCACTGCAGTATCGGCGACACATTGTCGTCATCATCAGCTGTTTCCACAGTAGTTTGCTAGTAAATCATAAAATCGGAAAAGACACTAAACTTTTGAAACATTTGGAGAAACCTTTAGAATTAACAATTTGGGAAAAGATATACATTCAGAAGAATAAATATAAAACAATGACTTTTGATATCCCCGACGAGAATAATTTAATCTCCAAGTTCATAAAATCTACACCAGATGGCAGTTCAGAAGATGATGTTAACGACGAAATTTCAACAGTTGGAATTTGACTGAAGATGGAAGTAATACTATACTTTTGAAACCAGTATCGGAAGACACGCAACTTTGTGAGGTGAGATGTAAAAACATTTTCTCCAACTCATTTATTAAAGAACATTTGCTACACTCTAGGTGACTAGACCACGAGAAAATGGACAGGAAAGACATTGCAGGACTTTATTGAGAAGCAAGAGGACTAATGGTGTAAACCAAACTCCAGCCATTTGAAAACAACAATAACATAATTAATTTATGAATAAAAAAATACATAAAACTTTATTTTTCCAGTTCTGTGGCATAGCCGAATGGTTAAGGCAAGGTACCTCGGCGCACAGCTAAGGGACTTGCGCTGGTTGGAGTTCATGGGGAAAAAAATTTATCATTAGTAATGCCACTCCTGATTTCCAAATTTATCTAGGGAATTTGGAAATCAAGAGTGGCATTGTTAGGACTATTTAACGAATAAAATTAAGCTGTTTACTCACAAATCATTATTTAACTATAGTTATTTTAAAATATTTATATATTTTATGTAAACGGCGATGTTTGAAAACAAATGAGAAACGATTGGTATGCTTCATTTGCTTCTTTTGTTTGATCACTGCAACCAGATCATAATATTATTTATTTCCAAAAGATCGCAATATTGTAAGAATGCACCCTAGTGGAGAAATTTATAACCAACATTATAGGTATTAATTAATTTCTGATGTCCTATGATGTAAATAGGTCAATTATATTTTTCTGCGTTATTTCCTGGAAAATAATTCGTTTAAGAAAGTGCAAACAGTGGTTTCTTTTTTTTTTTTGTGGTATAATCAATTGTTACAAATGTTTTTATATTATCTCTCGTATGCGCTACGTGTTGACATTCATGCACTATATATACAATCTGGTAACCATATTTCTTAGAGAGTCAGTCACTGCAAAATAATGCTATGACCTATTCAGAATGTTAAAAAGGAGGTGCTTTCTTTATTATGATAAACTTTAGTTGGTAAATTTTAGGCAAAACATGACTGTAATTGGTTGTAAATAAAAAATCATTGAAATGTGACTGGTCATTGACTCCCATTTGGTGCATGAGTTAAATAGTCTTGGAAATTTATCCAGCATGGAACCAGTCCACCCAACATCATGAGGAATATGAGTAGGTATAATAAAGTGGTTCCAGGTTGAGAAAATCAACTATAAGAGCTGGGGGATGCAACTTACTGACCAGATGTCACCCCTACACTTACTCTATCATCATCTACCTCTGTGATTAACACATGTGGATGTGAGGCCAGTAGTCGGATGGTAGGCCAAGGGCCTTCTAGACCTGTTGCATCGTGAAATAAAAATGTGAGGTGAGGTGTAATTTTAATAAAATTTAATTGAAAATGACATTTGTTCAATAATATTTCCATCCAAACAGTGTAGTGTTGTACAACTTACCCCAGTCTGTCATGCCATGGTCAGCTGTGAAGATATACGCAGTCCTGTTGTCGTGTTGGTAGAACATTTCAAACAGCTGTTCAATTTTTTCAATTCCACTGTCCACTACTTTGAGATTGTGTTTATATTCTCTGTGGGAAACAAATTTATCATAAGTAATGCCACGAGTGATTTCCAAATTATCGATAAATTCACGACTCATGAAGTGTGGAGTGAATTTATCTAGATAATTTGGAAATCAAGAATGGCATTTGTTAGGACTATTTAACGAATAAAATTAAGCTGTTTACTCACAAATCATTATTTAAATATAGTTATAAAAAATATTTATATATTTAATGTAAACGGCGATGTTTGAAAACAAATGAGAAAAGATTGGTACACTTCATTTGCTTCTTTTGTTCATCACTGCAACTAGATCACATTATTTATTGCCAAAGGAACGCAATATTGTAAGAATGCACTCTAGTGGAGAAAAAATGAAACACATCAAACTGTATATTAATTCATTTCTGATGTCCTATGATGTAAATATGACAATTATATTTTTCTGGAATGTTATTGCCTGGGAAAAAATACATTTAACAAAGTGCAAACAGTGGTTTCTTTTTTACTTCGTGAGTCGTGAATTTATCGATAATTTGGAAATCAAGAGTGGCATTTGTTAGGACTATTTAACGAATAAAATTATGCTGTTTACTCACAAATCATTATTTAAATATAGTTATAAAAAAATGTATATATTTAATGTAAGCGGTGATGTTTGAAAACAAATGAGAAATGATTGGTATGCTTCATTTGCTTCTTTTGTTCATCACTGCAACCAGATCACATTATTTATTGCCAAAGGAACGCAATATTGTAAGAATGCACTCTAGTGGAGAAAAAATGAAACACATCAAACTACATATTAATTCATTTCTGATGTCCTATGATGTAAATGACAATTATATTTTTCTGGAATGTTATTGCCTGGGAAAAAATACATTTAAGAAAGTGCAAACAGTGGTTTCCTTTTTTTGGTGGTATAATCAATTGCTACAAATGTTTTTATATTAACTCCCGCATGAGCTATGTGTTGACATTCATGCACTATATATACAATCTGGTAGCTGTATTTCTTAGAGAGTCAGTCACTGCAAGATAATGCTATGACCTATTCAGAATGTTAAAAAGGAGGTGCTTTCTTTATTATGATAAACTTTAGTCGGTAAATTCTAGGCGAAACACGACTGTGATTGGTTGTAAATCAATAATCATTGAAATGTGATTGGTATTTGACTCCCATTTGGGGCATGAGTTAAATAGTCTACTCAACCAAACAACAACACTGTACATATATCTAATTATACTGGTTTCAAAACCTAGGTGGTTCCATCTTCAGTAATGAAATTGAGAATTTATCAGATCAAATGCAGAGAATGTGACAAAATACATATGTATATATAGGAAAAACAAAAATAAATTTGAAAACAAGGATGAATGAACATCCTAGAAATGTAAAAAATGGTGAAGTGGAAAAGTCAGCAGTAGCTGCTCACTCTTGGTCTGAAAAAACATCTAATTGACATGAATGCTAGTTTAAGTAAACAAATAGAATAACCAAACCGCTCACAGTTAGGAAAAAAATCTGCATTAAAAAAAAATAAGAAAGAACATGAATTTTGAAATTCCCAGGGAATTTGATTTGACTTGAGGTTCATTGGTCAACCAACAGATGAACTAAGAACAATTCTCCTGAATGACATAACATCGGTCGAAATATTAATGAAGATGAAACTGCCTAGTTTTTGAAACCAGTTTGATTAGAAGACTGGATATGAGGTGAGGTATAAAGATTTTAATTTAAATGTTAAAAACAAATAAGTACCTTTTGGCAACGGAAATGGATTTTATACGAAGAGCCGCAAGAATTTCAAGAAGAGAAAAAATTAGGAACTCAGTTATAAGGGAGAAAATGAAGATACTATTTTAGATTATATTAAAATCCAGCAATTAAGATGGTATGGACATGTCCAGCGAATGGAAGAGGATCGACTACCAAAATCTGTTTTGGAATGGAAACCTGAGGGAAGACAAAGCAGAGGAAGACCTAAAACCTCCTTGAGTCAGGGAATATATTTATATTTGAAGGAGAAACATCTACAACCAGGAGATTGGAAGGACCGACAAAATTGGCTATTAGGAATCGGATGATGTCAAAGACATTAATCAACCGATGATCTATCTATTTAAATGTTAAATTAACATTTTCCCTAAAGGTCCCTAAAGGGTAGAGAATGACTGGGGCGGATCTGAGGATGAGCTCTCAGACTCTACAAAAGACTCCAAATAGTCAGCGCAAAATATAGCCTCTCTCTACCAAACCCTTCCATCTACCTTCAAGTGGTGGGACTGTTTTTACTTAAGATGGAGGGTGAATGACGAGTTTCTGGTGCCATAAAACCAGATGCTCGGGGCAGACAGAGCTCTGTAGCCTTGTAAGGCAGTCTGTCTAGGAGAAAAACAACTCCGAAATTAAACTCTGGTCCTCCAGGATGGGGGATTTGCGGTTGGGTTGGTAACCCACCCAAGTAAAAAAACTATCACTCAGAAGTCTCAAGTGCGAAACGATGGACTTGAGACCGGAACAGGTCGCATTGACCTGATCCTGGAAAGGAAGAAGAAGAAGATGTTAAATTAAACTTCATAGTGATTTTTCCTATAAAAGTTCAATTGAAGTGAAACTTACTCAGAGCGTGGTTTATATGTATGACCTGCTGTGTCCATACCCCAACAGATGTAGGAAGAAGACCAGTTTATCTTGTTGAAGCTTTTCATTAAGGTTTGCATCCACCTTTGCAAGATTTAGAAAACTTTCCACTTTTTTGAAAACCCAAATATCAAGTTCTTCTGTCGAACTCTTCCCTGAAAAATCTTCCACTTCTCCTCCGTATGTGTCTATGTACACATGATCACCACTGGCACCTGTAACAACATTTCTCATGAAGATATGGGACTCCCCTAGAGGCAGTTTCTTGATCAAGCTAATTTACTGCTCGGGAGCCAGCTCCGTGTGTCTGAAAGTAATTTGCTGTCGCAGCTGTTAGTACTATGAGAAGCAGAGAAGTGTACCTCCTCCCACTCCCCACACTTCCCCCCACAAACACACAGAGCTTGGACTCGAGCTGTACTTACATATAGACTAAGGGCTGCATGCAAATACATTAGTCTCTGGTGAGCTGAGTTTTCCGTGAGCACATGCAAAGTTCGAATTAGCGAGTCGTTGACTGGTCATGCATGAAAGTAGTTTTTCGTAATATTCGCAAGATATTACCCAGAATTCTCAGCAATAAAATCACTTCTGTTATTTTTGTCTGCTAGAGGAACGCATTTACGCTTGTATCCGCAAATAATACCATATACAACGTCTGCATTGCATGATATTATGCCAATTCTCCTGTTCTTCCAGTTAAATTCTTTGGCAGACTTTATCAAATTCCTCTTCTCCGCGTATACCGAAAACATGATTGAAGTCTTCAAGGTCCGACATCTTGGATAAAGCAGCAAGGTTTCAAAGTACATTGGTTACCATCGGGTTGCTCACGATTCGTTCTCTGCAAAGTCACCTCGCCAGGTAGCTTACAAATTTCAACAATTATTATCGCATGAACAGACTTTTGAGTACGCAAAAAGTCTTTGGATGCAACTTTCTCAGCAGAGAACGATGTTTAGGGTCTATTGCGTTCATAGATACGACCCTAAATGATGATAAATGTTTCAATTTGAAAATACAATAGGAAATAACATTATGAGGTTTTAGTTTTTTTTTTAGTTGTTTCTATTAAGACACATGTTTTAAAGCATGTTTGCTCCATCTTCAGTTGATACAGACTGATTTTTCCCAAGTTGTCAGCCTGGATCTCGACTCCTGTTCCCTCTTTCTGTGGTCCGAAGAACTTGCTAATTAGGTTCCCCTCACCAAAAATTTCAAAATTCATAATTTTCTCATTCTTCTGTATGTAGATTTTTTCCCGTATGGTGAGTTTGTGTTTTCTAACCATTTTAATAATTTTATGTTTACATCTATTTTGTGTTTATCTGACAAAACATGAGCAGCTACTGCAGATTTTTCTATTTCTCCTTTTTTTTACATTTGTTATCTGTTCTTTGGTTCTAATAGTTAAATTTCTCTCAGTTTTCTCCATGTATATATTATCACAATCTTCATATTTAATTTCATATATTCCTGATTTTTTACTATCATTAATCTTTTCATTTTTGTTGGTTTTTATTAGCCTATTTTGGCTTTAATCATTATTTGGTGCTAGTCTGATATTAAATTTTTCAAAAGTCTTTTGGAATTTATTGTGTGCCCATGGATATGTAAATTTCCTGTATCTCACTTCCTTTGGTTTTTGTATTTGAAGAATACTTTCATTCCTTAATTCTTTTTTTTTTGTAATTATCAATTTTTTTTGTGTATCATTAGAGATCTGTGAAATTCGCGAGTCACAATAATGTGAAATGCTCTAATTTTATCATTTTCTCGTACCATTTCTTAACTCCACTTCCCATAACCTCAAAAAAGAAAAAAGCATTTATGAATCACTAAATATGCAAAATCCTACGATAATTTTGAAATAACACCGATATTAAAAAAAATTCAACGAATTCTGGAGATTTTTTTGTTCTACTTGCGAAATTTTCATAATGCATTTTTAAACACTGTTTACAAATTCAAACTCATTTTAACAGACATATCTGCTTCCTCCACGCAGTCTTGCAAAGGGAAATGGTTGCAACACAGTTCACAACATAGAGGTAATATTTTCTAATATTGTTTAGTTGTTTCTTCACTCACCTCATACTTCTTAACTCCCAAGTAGACTCGAGTTTCTTCACTTCATTTGTGACATTCTCAATGCTGTATTATGTTCACAACTGATGTCCAACAGCCTCCTATCCTGCAGACTGACCTCCGCACCATCTGATGGCTGACCGATGAACTTCCAAATCAATTCCCTCTCATTATCACCGAGTATTTCAAAATTCATAGTGAAGAAACAACTAAACAATATTAAAATAAACCTCATAGTGTTAAATTAAATTTGAAGAGAAAAATTTTCGCCTAGACCGGGACTCGAACCCGGGACCCTTGGCTTTCCGGGCCAAGTGCTCTACCAACTGAGCTACCGAGGCGAGTTACGATCTAGACGCAAATTTTCTCTTATATACGTTGTAATTCCCTATCGCCAAATGCTTTTGAAACCATTGTTTCTATCTTTGCAAATGGCGGCTTCTTAGTTAAGAAGACATTTATTGGAAATTTAACATTACTTTAAAAGCCAGTAAGGCCTCTAATGATGTTTTTATTATTAATTTAACATTTCTCAATGAAAGATAAATTAAATTTGAAGAGAAAAATTTGCATCTAGATCGTAACTCGCCTCGGTAGCTCAGTTGGTAGAGCACTTGGCCCGGAAAGCCAAGGGTCCCGGGTTCGAGTCCCGGTCTAGGCGAAAATTTTTCTCTTCAAATTTAATTTATCTTTCATTGAGAAATGTTAAATTAATAATAAAAACTCATAGTGTTATTTCCTACCTACATAACTTAGTAATATTTTCTGTCCTTCTCATGCTCAAATAAGGTCTCTCCATAGATTTTAAGTTCTATGGCCAATATGAATTCCAAAAAAATACAAATTATATTAATGTAATATTTAATTTTAGGAAGTTATATTTTGAGGTTATTTTAATTATATTATTTTTGGTCTGGACATCTTACCTCAATATTAATGTTGATTTGTTCTTCAACATTAATATTGAGGTAAGATGTCCAGACCAAAAATAATATAATTATATTAATGTGTAAGATAAGTTTTTTCCCCTTAAATTTTTGCAGACACAATTATCAATTTTATTTCAATCATTATTAAGTAATAGTAAGTTCAAATCTGAAGAAAACATTTTTTTTAAGTATAAGCAGTAATCTGACAATAATGCAAGCCCTGCCAAATTTGAATAAGCCAACAATGGATCATGAGTAATTATTTCATATTGATAAATATGGTTGGTTGGTATCTAATGTCGAGCACTTGATAATGAAATCATTCGCTCTCTTGCACTCCAATATTTAGCAGAAAGGCTGGTCTCTTCTACAAAAGCTGGACAACGGAGGAGATGGTTTCTTTCCATATCTTCATTTAAATTGCAAAAAGGGCATTTAGGTGAATCTGTTATGCCAATTCTGTGTAGGTGTTTATTCAAGCAGTCATGTCCCGTTAGCAGTCTGAATGTTGCTACTGCGGATTTTCTTTGTAATGTAGTAATGTCATAAGCTTGTAGATTTTCCCATTCCTTTCCAGATGTTTTGGTGGTGTATTCTTCTCTAAGTTTATTGATGTATTTATTTGAGATAATTCTTTTGATAGAGTGAAAGGAAACTGGAGCAGAAGTTGGGTTTGAAACAATTTTGCTACCCTTCTTGGCTAGAAAATCGGCTATTTCATTGCCTGTCACTCCACAATGGGCCGGAATCCATTGAAGTACAACTTTTTTTTGTAGACGGGATAACTGTTTTATCATTTTGTGACATTCGATAATTTTGATGCTTTTGGGTGTTGTGTCTCGTGTTATAGCAAGAATGGCTGCTTTGGAGTCACATAGAATTACAACTTTTGTAAATTTTTGGATGTGATATAAAAGATTTTGTAAACTTAAGAAAATTGCTAGAATTTCGCCATCAAAGTTTGTTGAATTTGTGTTTAGTTTACGATAAAAGGAAAAAAGTGGACATACTGCACCAGCACCAGTGCCACCGTCATTTGGTAGGCTGGAGCCATCTGTAAAAATGTGTATCCATTCAGGAGCTGGGTATCTTAGATTTATTATTTCCAGTGACATTTGTTTTAAAATATATGGAGGAGTTTCAGATTTCTTGATGTCTTCTGTTAAATGAAGGTTATATTCGATTTCCAAAAATTCTAGAGGGTTGTTTCTCATCTGCATATTTTCTTTTGAATGTGGAAGTTGCAATTTCTGTTTGATTTCTTGTACAATGCTTAGGAAGCTTTGCTGAGATTTTAAACATACTTGTGGTTTTCTTTGGGTCCAGTTATTATGGGGTTGCCTTAAAAAATTTTTCATACTGTGTGACTACTGTTTTCTCAATTTCAGATGCTATTGACGATTTTATTATTAATTTAACACTTCTCATTGAAGGATAAATTATATTTGAAGAGAAAAATTTTCGCCTAGACCGGGACTCGAACCCGGGACCCTTGGCTTTCCGGGCCAAGTGCTCTACCAACTGAGCTACCGAGGCGAGTTACTATCTAGACGCAAATTTTTCTCTTATGTACGTTGTAATATGTGTTAAATTAATAATAAAATCGTCAATAGAAGCCCTACTGGCTATAAAGTAGTGTTAAATTTCCAATAAATGTCTTCTTAACTAAGAAGCCGCCATTTGCAAAGATAGAAGCTATGGTTTCAAGCATTTGGCGCGAGGGAATTACAACGTACATAAGAGAAAAATTTGCGTCTAGATCATAACTCGCCTCGGTAGCTCAGTTGGTAGAGCACTTGGCCCGGAAAGCCAAGGGTCCCGGGTTCGAGTCCCGGTCTAGGCAAAAATTTTTCTCTTCAAATATAGTAAGAAATATTTAATTAATGTTGGGAAGTAAACATTATGAGGTATAATCATTAAAATTCATCGGAGAACATATTGTTTAAACAACTCACCTCATAGGATTCATGCTTCCATGATATCGCGATTTCAAACATAATCATGTTCATCATGTTGAGTCGGAGTTATGGCTGACGATGAATATGATTATATATAATTGTAGGCTTTCACGGCCGGCATCTTGATCCATATTTGGTTCGTCTTCCGGGCTTATAGGCCGTGGTCTGGTTGTCTTCATACTCGACGTTTCGTCTACTGCTGCGGTAGACATCATCAGGAGATACTGCGTGTTCTCTGTGAACTCCTCAACAGTCGGCTGCAGACTGGCTGGTCGTTGGAAACTGTCTCTCTGTTTATAGCTAAACCCCGGGTGGAGGGGGGGTTTTCTGCGCAGACCGAGTTATGCGCTGTCGTGCAGTTTGCAGAAGTCATAGGCTTCGTTGTTGTGTTATGCAGTGCTAGGATCCAAATTTTGTTTATCTTCATGGTTTCTTCTTTTTTGTTGAAGGAATTCTTATGTTTATATATTTCAATGGCTTCTCTGTATAGTCTGGTGTAGTAATGTGATGTTTGTGATAATACCTGAGTATCTTCGAATCTTATAATATGTTGTTGGTTGTTCATCAAGTGTTCCGCTACGGCCGATTTTTCATTTTGTTTTAATCTGCAGTGTCTCATGTGTTCTTGTAATCTTGTGTTGATCATTCTTTTTGTTGTACCGATGTACACCTCTCCACAACTGCACGGGATACGATATATACCGGCATGACTTAAAGGATCTCTAGTGTCTTTGGCTGGGCGCAGTATATTGCTGATTTTTTGTGTTGGTTTGTAGGTTGTTGCTATGTTGTATTTCTTTAATATTCGTCCAATTTTCTCTGTTGTTGTTTTGATATAAGGTAGGTAAACCTTACCATTTGTCTCATCCTTGTTTTCGTTTTCGGGCCTATATTTCTTGGGATTTATGTCTGTGTGACAGACAGATACCTACACAAACAGTCTAACCACCATCCGAGACAAAAACGCGGGATAATAAAAACCCTGGTTGAACGAGCCAAAAGGATTTCGGAACCACAGTATCTGCAAGAAGAAATCAATCATCTCCATGCAGCTTTTCTTACCAATGGATACAGCAAAACAGATTTTCGTCGAGCCATAAATCCCAAGAAATATAGGCCCGAAAACGAAAACAAGGATGAGACAAATGGTAAGGTTTACCTACCTTATATCAAAACAACAACAGAGAAAATTGGACGAATATTAAAGAAATACAACATAGCAACAACCTACAAACCAACACAAAAAATCAGCAAATATACTGCGCCCAGCCAAAGACACTAGAGATCCTTTAAGTCATGCCGGTATATATCGTATCCCGTGCAGTTGTGGAGAGGTGTACATCGGTACAACAAAAAGAATGATCAACAAAAGATTACAAGAACACATGAGACACTGCAGATTAAAACAAAATGAAAAATCGGCCGTAGCGGAACACTTGATGAACAACCAACAACATATTATAAGATTCGAAGATACTCAGGTATTATCACAAACATCACATTACTACACCAGACTATACAGAGAAGCCATTGAAATATATAAACATAAGAATTCCTTCAACAAAAAAGAAGAAACCATGAAGATAAACAAAATTTGGATCCCAGCACTGCATAACACAACAACGAAGCCTATGACTTCTGCAAACTGCACGACAGCGCATAACTCGGTCTGCGCAGAAAACCCCCCCTCCACCCGGGGTTTAGCTATAAACAGAGAGACAGTTTCCAACGACCAGCCAGTCTGCAGCCGACTGTTGAGGAGTTCACAGAGAGCACGCAGTATCTCCTGATGATGTCTACCGCAGCAGTAGACGAAACGTCGAGTATGAAGACAACCAGACCACGGCCTATAAGCCCGGAAGACGAACCAAATATGAATATGATTATGTTTGAAATCGCGATATCATGGAAGCATGAATCCTATGAGGTGAGTTGTTTAAACAATATGTTCTCCGATGAATTTTAATAGTAAGAAATGTTTATAAAATGGTTCCAAAATGTTTAAAATAGTACCAAATGTTATTATAAATGGTTGAAAAGTGTTTAGTGCATCAGTGGCATAAGAATATTAGATGGAAAATCGTGTGCGACGGTTTATACACCACAGCCCAAATTCCTAATAACATCGAAATCTTGAGATTTTAAAACAAATTTTCCCTAAAAATAAAACCACTTTCACGGATCTCTACGTATCATTTTCTCCTCAAAAATAATTTTCTTTTGCCCTTCAATAATGTGCTTCTTCTCTAACTCATAATTTTCTCTGTTCAGGGGTATTCACCAATCTATGTGATAGACTATTGAAGACTGCCATTTTGTGTGAAATGTGGTTGAATCCAGTTGATTTAATGTAGTTATCTGTGTATGAATATTTTCTTTGAATGCCAAACTCTATTTTCTTTTTTCCTCATTTCTATGTAATTTCAGATCTATAAATGGTAATTGTTTATTTTCTTCTGTTTCTAATATGAATTTGATTGTTTTCTTCTGAAATGTTTCAATGTTTTTTTTATAATAAAAAAAATACAAGAAGCTCTATCATCAACATCGTCCTTTCAAGTATTAGGCCCAGTGGCCCGTTACGGTCTCCCGCCATCTCCGAAAAGGTCGACCCACAGATCTTCTGCCTCGAGGAATGTAGTGAAGAATTTGTTTTGGTATTCTGTGACGATCCATGCGCTGAATATGGGCTAGCCAATTGTTTCTATATTCTTGGAGGTATTCAGATATAGGTACGATGATTAACTCTCTGGCTATTGTTGAATTTCTTTGGTGGTCTAGAAGGCTATAACCTGCAGTTCGTCGCAGAAAAGAAGCTCTATTGGATTTATAAAGTAATGTTAAATTCCCATTAAAAGTCTTCTTAAATAAGAAACTGCCATTCGCAAATGTCAGATGCACTCCGATTTTGAGGACCTAATAATTCAGATAAAAGTGTGCCTTACTTCAAATTTTTTAACATTCTGTCCTTTACAAATAAATAATATTTACTCATAGCAACATCATGGGCATTCACCTTAATGGAATGAGAGGATTTAAATTGTTACCAACATTTTAAGAAATTATATTTGAAGAGAGTCCCGCGCCATAGCCGAGCGGTTAAGGTAGGAAGCTTTGGCGCAGAGCTACAGGACTTGCGCTGGTTCGAGTCTCCACGGGGGAAGGAATTTTCTCGTGGTATTTCGGCCAGTATGGGACCGGTGCCCACCCAGCATCGTGAGGCAATTGGGTAGCTACAATAAGTAGCGGCTCCAGGTTGAGGAACCAGCGATAACAGCTGGGGGACTCGACATGCTAACCACATGTCACCCCTACACTGGCTGTTGATCATCTGCCTCTGTGATTGACACATGTGGATGTGAAGGGCCAGCAGCCGGCTGGTAAAAGGGCAACCGCTGAAAAGTGGAAAGACCCTCAATCGGAATATTTGAAGAGAAAATTTTTTGCCTAGACTGAGACTTGAACCCGGGACCTTTGGCTTTCCAGGCCAAATGATCTACCAACTGTGCTACCGAGGTGAGTTGCGATCTAGATGCAAATTTTTGTCTTATATACATTGCAATTACCTCGTGCCAAATGCTTTGAAACCTTTGTTTCTATCTTTACAAATGGCGGCTTCTTAGTTAAGAAGACATTTATTGGGAATTTAACACTACTTTATAAAGCCAGTAGGGCTTCTACTGATGTTTTTATTATTAATTTAACACTTTCCACTGAAGGATAATTCGAGTCTCGGTCTAGGCGAACATTTTTCTCTTCAAATATAATTTATCCTTCAGTGAGAAGTGTTAAATTAATAATAAAAACATCAATTTTAAGAAATGCATACATAAGCTGCAAATACACCAATGCAGCCCCACTGCAATAAACACATGGTATGGAGTCATCTTCAAGTAGTGTAATTATGCAATGGAATCATGTCATCAGCTACGGCTGGAAAAATATAATGAAGAATGAAATATGTTGTATTTCTTGTAATTACCTTTAGCAAACATTGGAAGAACGTCTGGACTTCCCCATGACCAAGTAAATCTGCTCTCATTGAAAACCGAGTCAAATTCCACAGGATTTTCTTTCCATCCCTGAAATGAACACAACTATCACTATGTTGATTTGAAAAGAGGGAGTTACAATGGTTTTGACATCTAATGAGAATCCAACAGTAATGGCTTATACTGTATCCGAGCTAAGTTCTAATTATTGTAAACAAACTTGCATAAGATATTACTTCGCCGACTACGTTTATTGAGGGAAAATAGTGTAAGTACTTTTACCAACCATCCATCCATCCATAGTAATTCTGCCCGAAGGCAAGTCCTTCACCGCAATCATAGCACTTTCATGCTATGCTTGCAGCTTTACTAGGGAATTATAGGTGTGGTAGCTTCCCGTTGCTTTCCACACCGGTGAAGGATGATGATGATGAAGATGATAAGGATGGTGATGGTGATGATGGCCATATGATTTCGGGGACCATTTGGGCCTTAAAGTTTTCCTGACATTTGTCTTACAGGTGAGGAAAAACCCCGATAAAAACCTCACCCAGAAAAACTGCCCAGACCGGGGATCGAACCCGGGGCCTCTGGGTGACAAGGGAGCACGCTACCTCGAGACCACAGCGGTGGACTTACCAACCATATGACTGAATTATCTATGGAAGTCTCAATGATAGAAACATTTTTCTTAGGCTACATCGTATTTTATGGAAAATAAGATGGTACCAAAAAAAATTAAGAACTTCCATTTCTTATTTAATTACTTACTTACTCACTGGCACTATCGAACCCATAGGTTCATGGCCGCGCGGATATAAGCTCTCCATACATCCCCATCCTGAGCTAATGCTTTCTAATCATTCCTTGTATAATCTACTTCCCTGTCTACCGCTGTGGTCTCGAGGTAGCTGCCTTGTCACGCAGCAGGCCGGGGCTCGATCCCCGCTCAGGACAAATTTCCTGGGTGAGGTTTTTTTCGGGTTTTTTCCTCACCTGTAAGACAAATGTCAGGATACTTTAAGGCCCAAACGGTCCCCGAACATCGTATGGCCATCATTATCATCAATATCATATTCACCTCATTAGATTAAATTTAGGTTTAAGGCCTCTCCTGGCGCATCATTACCCATCATATCATTGGGGCAGCATAACCCCGCCTTCCAGGCGCCCCAACCTCAGAAGTGGGTTACAATATGCCAATGCCAGGAGAGAATACCTGAAATGTCGAATGACAAAGAGGTGGCATTGAGCAAAAAAAAATCTACTTCCCTCAAATCATAGTTAATGTTATTCTCCCACCTCATTCTTGGTCTACCAACTGGGCGTCTTTCCACTGGCTTTCCCACAAGAAGCCTCCATGTAAGTCTTTCATTCCTCATACGTGCAACATGTCCTGCCCATCACAGTCTACAAGACTTAACTGTTCTTATTTAATAATAATAAAAATATATATATAGACCTTCGTCACGCAGGGCTGACATCAAGTGCCAATTGTCCAAAAAAAGTGGGAGCCTTAACCTCCCACTACCCCAAGGGCCTCTCGAGGCCTGTCGTGGGATCACTTTACTACATATGGGCCTAACAAATCAGACATTTACACTTTTTCCATGATGTCAATAGATATTCCTTATTTACAATTTCATTATGAGAAGAATTTATGGCCCATACTGACTCACCCATAAATTCTGCTGTTATTTTTACCACATCCTCAATGACTAATGTAGGATATTTTTCACTAAACTATTTGAGAGTATTCAAAATAATTTGTTTCTCTCTGCTTTTAATTTTTTTCTTCTTCTTCCTTCCAAGTATTAGGCCAAGGCCTGTAACGATCCTATAGAAAATTTTCCCTCCAGCATTTCATAGGATGGCCCAGAGATCTTTGGGGATCCGATTTGACTCATTCTTTCAAGATGGTGTTTCCAATTTAGTTGGTACTGTTTAATATATTCCAAAATATTTTTTTTTTCCAATGTATTAAAAAACCCTGGAGTCAGGGAATATATTTATACATGAAGGAAAAACATCTAAAACCAGGAGATTGGATGAATTGACAAAATTGGCTATTAGGAATCGAATGATGTCAAAGACAATAATCAACCGATGATCTATCTGATACTTGAGTTTGTATTTTTTTAACATTCTTACCTCATGTAATTGTTTTGTCGGACATATGTTACAAAGCTGTTGCTTAATCATCTGCGGTTTTACAAACTGATTTCTTCTTTTTTTCAAGTTATCAATTTGTAAAACCGCTGACGATGGAGCAACAGCTTTGAAATGTATGTCCGACAAAACATACATGAAGTAAGAATGTTTAAAAAAAATACAAACTCAAATATCAAATTAAATTTCATAATGTTACTTTCTAATGATTTTAAAATAAATATAAAAGATTATCGTAAAAAATTGTACACAAAGCGGCCATTTTAAAACAATAGAAACTCCAACGTATTATGCATTGTGCATGTGTAAGAATTGAACAATGAAATGCTTATATTTGAAGAGAAAATTTTTTTCGTCTAGATCGAGACTCGAACCCATTTGTTGGGGCATATGTACCTGTTATTACTAATTCTTTCCCATACACTGTTATTTCCATTACTATAAATCTTTCATCTATTTCTTCTATTTGTTTGATTTAGGATTTCCATTTCATCTTAATTAAAATTGATACTCCTCCTTTAGCTCTCTCTGATTTTTCCATCCCACTCCATACATGCATGTATTCACCAATCATTTCTTCACCTTTCCCTTTCCTTTTCGTTTCTGTCAGAAGTGCTATATCCACACCCTTCTTTGTAATCTCATTAAATACTTCATTATTCTTAATATTTCAACCTTTTATGTTCCAAGTTGCCAATATCATTGTCCGTTTTCTTAGCCAAAGTGTATGCCTATTGATCTGTCCAGCTTTATTCATATTCCATAATTTAATATTTTAATTTTATCTCTCTTTGCAGGAAACATAATTATTTTTTATGGAACGGGTTGTCAGCCCTTCGCCAACCCCTGCATTTGGGGGACCTAACCAGAGCCTCATTTGCCGGTTTTCAGGATTCGTATTGGGCCTTCTCGGCTACCGTAGCGGTCACAGGGAAAGTAATCCCCACTGTACATCATCCCAATTCCATACTTCCCGTTGCCCACCCATCGGGACGTGGACCACTGAGGTTGGATTTTGAGGGGCGAAAGTAATACCATGAGGTAATAAAACTAATAAAAAGTTAATGTCCCAATTAGTAAGAAATCTGAAATTTATCAAATTAATTGTTATAACTGCAAAAAAAGTACGGGGTGAATCATAAATATGGCTATATGTTTGATTGCGTTGTGTGATGAAAATATTACCATTACAGCAAATATGAAATTACCGTTGGAAAGGCAATTATTAAAATTACAACAATGGAATAAAACAAAACAGTGTAGAACTTACGTCATTAGTCAAAATGGCATTGAATATGCAACAGCAAATTACAATTGCTGCATGGGCAAAAAGTATGCTAATGATTGTGAGGCCGCAAGTCGGGCAAGACGTGAGTTTAACGTAGCATTGCAGCCGTCGACTGTGGGGAAGTGGAGAAAATGACTGCTGGAAATGGGAAGGATGCAAAAAATCAAACCTCCTGGAAGGCCTCGCATTAGCACGGATGCAGAAAGAACGAAGAGAATTGTGGAGGCATTCGATGCTAGCCCACAAAAATCAACCTGCCAAGCTGCATGTGAGCTTCATATCAGTCAATCGTAATTTGAAGGATTCCCATTCTAATGATAATATTTCTTCTTCTTCTTCCTTCCAAGTATTAGGCCAAGGCCTGTTACAATCCTATAGAAAATTTTCCCTCCCCGGGAAATTCTCGTATAAGACTTGAAAGCATAATAATAGTCCCTTCGATTGGTTGCTGGCCAAAGGAAGGCAAGACCAGTGATGGGGCTGCCATCTTATAGCCTCTAGTCAGGCTTTTCTGGAGGAGAAAAGAAAATAAAGGAAAGAAGAAATGGAAGAAAGGAAAGACTCCCTAGCCCTCGGATGCCCTAATAGCGTCGGGGTCGAAAAAAACAAGAGTTAACCAAGAGAGGTTAGATAGTAAAGTTAAAAGAGTGCAAAACACAAGTAAGTGGAAGAAATGTTTTGCTCAGCTTGGGCACCTTGTGGTCGCCATCCACATATCCCCTAGATGAGGACCCCTGAGGGTTCACAAAATGTGATCAAACGTATAGCCATATTTCTGAATCACCCTGTATATACAGGAAATTTCAAAATTTTCCCAGGGAAAAAGATTTAATTTGGAAGTTCATCCATCAGCCACCAGAGGAAACAAGAAACAACCTTAAGGATCGCCAACCACCAATTCAACAGTTATACAGATCCAAAGACGATAACAGAAGTTTTGAAACATGTCTAGGAAAAATCTACAATTGCCCTGAAAAGAGAAAGTTGAGTTTTCAGTGGATTAGTGATTTATCCAAAAAATATGACATGGTGGATGTAAAACTATCCCTACTCTCTTCCAGGCCTTTTTCATTTATTTTTTAAAGTTGACTTTCAAGTGAATAGTGATCTATCTAATAAATTAATGAGTCATTTTAACATCTTACCTCATATATCATGTTTTTCAAACACGGTAACTATAGTTTTCAAATGATCTTGTCATTCATTTTCAACCGCCATTATGATCTATCTGTAACAAAATGGCAGAAGCATTTAACCTTTATATTCCGGTGTATTTAAAAATACCGCATGAACTGCTGGACGGAATTTAAATCCCAGTCCGTGATATTAAATGGATGGTAGAGCACGCATACTAACAAAAAATTTTTTTACGATAAACTATAAGAGATATAAGTATAAAATAACTTTTATTTAATTCATAAAGGAGTGTATTATTCAATTAAATGTTTTATTTTTACATACAATAGAGAATTTTATTATTAAAAGTTAAAATTTATTTTGCGAGGTCTATATTTTTTGGTTTGACTTTATAACGGGTCCAGTTTATGATTTGAAGGTGACTGTACTGTTGCAAGGGGAATTTTATGACATAGTGTGAACACGTGTGCCTTGAAAAATCTGCTTTCAAACCATAAACACGGGTACCCAGTCTTGTTGACGACAGAGTTATCAGCAATTTTTTTTTTTCTGTGGCAGTCAAACCCTTAGCAAGTTTGTACTAACCACACTAGCATTCAGTCTTGAATTAGTAACTGTAGACTGTGGTTCGTTTTTTAAAATATAAAAAATGGCTTCACGTATATTAGTTACGGAAGAAGAAATTGTGAAAGAATTATACGCTGATAGTGACTCTGACGCCTATGATACGTGTAGTGAATTAGACAATTTAGATGACGAGAGTGAAGGAGAACACGAACCAGAGCAGGGTTCAAACTGGGGACCACCATCTCGCCCCAAAAAAAAAAAATTCACAAATTCAGGGGCCCTAAGAAAGGCATACGACAGACAGACGCACCCATTTCGTCTGTTTTTCGGGACCAGTGCTTTATCCATTAAGCTATCTAGCGTGTAACATAATATGCAAACAGGATTGAAAAGATTAACGTTGGGTTGTGTATATCGGGGTGCTTCAAGGACTATCATACAAAAAGACAGTTCTAAACGAGTGACCAAGACATCCTGGATTATCAAAATAATGTAAGTAGCATATCAGATATTTTTAAAAAATAAATACTAACAAGATATTTACCATGTTAACTCATTATAATTTAAATACAAAATTAGGGGTGGAAAAGATACAACATGTTTTATTATTTTATTTTTTATGAATACTTGATCTAAAACAATAGGTTAGAGCCACAAATAACTTCCTTGCAACATTTTCTGAATTTTTATACTTTTACAAAGAAATAATGTTATCAATGGACAAATATGTCCACTAAGTCCTTTAAGGCTTTACATTTTATGGACAAATATGTCCCACAAGTCTTCTAAAGGTTAATTAAGTAATGAATAGCAGTGCAGGAACACTATTTCTTATTGCAGCATTTTTAGTTAAATATAGATTAGATCAATTTCCACTGTATGTAGATAGATCGTTTTTCCTCTCAATTCTGTATTAAATTGTTAATGTTCAGTTAGTAATATTTAATTTTAGTAAGTGATATTTTGAGGCTATTTTAATTAAATTATTTTCAGTCTGATCATCTTACCTCAATATTAATGTTGATTGGGTACACAATAAATTCCAAAAGATATTTGAGAAAAAATTAGCACCAAAAAATAACTACAGTTTAAATAAACTAATAAAAACCAAAAAAAAAAAAAAAAAACTGATAAAAATAAAAATCAGGGATATATCAAATTGAATGCATGGGTTGTGAAAAGATATATATAGGAAGAACCAAAAGAAACCTAAAAATTAGAACCAAAGAACACATAAGAAATATTAAAAATGGGGAAATAGAAAAATCTGCAGTTGCTGTTCATGTTTGGTCTGAAAAACACAACATAAATTCGAACACTAAATTATTAAAACAGTTAGAAAATACAAAAGAGCTGACTATTTGGGAAAAAATCTATATTCAGAAGAACAAAAACAGAGTTATGAATTTTGAAATACCGACGGAGCGTGACCTTGTTTGGAGGTTCTTTGGCCAACCACAGGATGAAGCTGACATCGACATCCAGGCTGTGCAACATAAATCTAACCAGTCTGGACAAGCTGACGATAAAACAGAATTGTTTTGAAACATGTCCAAGAACAAATCAACATTAATATTGAGGTAAGATGATCAGACTGAAAATAATTTAATTCAGTAAGTAGCATATTATTTTGCATTCAAATTGGCTGTATATGTTTCCAACAGGATGAGAGATTAAGGGTCGAATTTATAAACACATTAGACAGTAAAAGGCGTTCTCTGCTGAGAAAGTTTTATCCTAATACATTTTACTTACTCAGAAATCTATTTATGCGATAATAATTGTAAGCTACCTGACGAGGTAACTTAAGATCATAGCTCAAGATAGAAACTTATCGTGAGAATCCCGAAGGGAACCGATGTAGTTTGAAACCTTGCCGCTTTATCCAAGATGTCGGACCTTGAAGACTTCGATCATGTTTTCGGTATACGCGGAGAAGAGGAATTTGATAGAGTCTACCAAAGAATTCAACTGGAAGAACAGGAGAATCGGCGTAATATTGCGCGACGCAGACGTCGTTGTATACGGTATTATTTGCGGGATGCAAGCGTAAATGTGTTCCTCTATAGCAGACGAAAATAACGGAAGTGGTTTTATCGCTGAGAATTCTGGGTAATTCGTTGCCAATATTACGAAAACGTCGACTTTCATGCATGACCGGTAAGTTGGCCATTAATTCGATCTCAGCAATTGCTCACGGTGAGTCAGCTCACCAGTGATTGAAAGTAATTTGAGTAGAGACTAATGTATTTGCATGCGGCCCAAAATGTATGTGGTGTAATAAAGATAATAGCCTCAAAATGAACATTATGCATTTTTTCTCAACAATTTGTAGATTTGCGGTTAGATCTGTTTTTTGGGGGAACTGTTCAATTATGAGGTGAGTGTTAAATTCTAACTTAATTAATTAATTAAAATAAATCTCATAGTGTCACTTCCTTTAAATATTGACGAAAAACTTGATACAACTTATTTTTGTAAATAAACTTTCATCAAATTTTTGTTTGGTAAAGCAAGCACTTTGAAAGTAGGACATTTTGGTGTAGGAACCTTGTATTTTTTTTGACAAATGGCAGTGTTCAAAGGGGGCAAAGGGACAGTATGTGGCCTCGAGGGTACACATCTTGCTGATGGATGTGTATCACTTAAAAACTCAAGAAATGTCATTTAATCCTACCAAGTCCCACACTTGCATGTCCACATCATGGCCCCTGGATAATGCTAGGTCATGTGAAGTCGAGTTCTTGACGCTATTATATTTGAAGAGAAAAATATATGCCTAGACCGGGATTTGAACCCAGGATCTTTGGCTTTCTATGCCAATGCTCTAATAAACTGAGCTACCTAGGCCTCCAATTAAATGTGAATTTTTCTCATATATATTAATTAAATAAAAATAAAACATAGTTTTTCTCATATACCTTGTTAATTCCAGAGTGCCAAATGTTACGAACCAC
The DNA here is from genome assembly GCA_030220185.1 of Diploptera punctata. Taxonomy (NCBI): domain Eukaryota; kingdom Metazoa; phylum Arthropoda; class Insecta; order Blattodea; family Blaberidae; genus Diploptera; species Diploptera punctata. The sequence continues at coordinate 658,465 of JASPKZ010007671.1, read as the reverse complement.
TGCTCAATGACAGAAATGACAGCTTCTTTATTAAGAAGGCTTTTTATTGGGAATTTAAACATTACTTTATAAACTATCTTCTTGGAAAAAGATCAACTCTGGAGTAAGATATGGATGTGGACTTTCACCGGTGCTTTTCATTACATAAATGAATAGATTAATAAATGAAAGAAACACCAGATTACGTTTATATAACACTTTGGCTAGACCAGTGTTGACCTACGGCAGTGAAACATGGACATTAAAAAGACAACATGAAAGCAGAATAACAGCTTGTGAAATGAGGATTCATGCGCAGGACAGCAGGTTACACCAAATGGGATTGGAAAAGAAACACCGATATCTTAAAAGAATTGAAGACTACGCCAATTTTGGAATATATTAAACAGTACCAATTAAATTGGAAACATCATCTTGAAAGAATGGGTTCAAATCGGATCCCCAAAGCTGTTTATAATTATATACCAAGAGGATGAAGATTTTTGAGCCATCCTATGAAATGCTGGAGGGAAAATTTTCTATAGGATCGTAACAGGCCTTGGCCTAATACTTGGAAGGAAGAAGTAGAAGCCAGTAGAGGAACCATTTTTTCTCTTCAGATATAATTTGTCCTTCAGTGAGAAGTATTAAATTAAAGTAAAAGTAAAGTGATCCCACAACAGGCCCGGAGGCCCTTGGGGTAGTAGGAGGTTAAGGCTCCCACTTTTTCTAGACAATCGGCACTTTATGTCAGCCGGGTTACCAGTCCTGCGTGACAGCCGCCTTTACCCCCAGAACAAGCATCTGGTACTCATTTCCATTAGAGGCTGAGTCGACCCCAGGGCCATAGTGCCGCCAAAGGGTTTGGGTCAGTTTAAAAATCCTGACCCCAACGAGACTTGAACCCTCGACCCTCCGGCTTGTAGCTCAGTGCCTTAACCACTACGCTACAGCGTGCCCCCGAAAAGTATTAAATTAATAATAAAAACATCTTGATGCTATACTTGAGACCTATCAGCTAGGGGAGAAAACTCCAACAGAAAAATATTGTCCTTTAGGATCGCTGGATGATTGGGCATAGGGCTGGCTATCCTTTTCCTTTCTTATTACTACAGTCTTTCAGTTTGACATTAGCTTCCTTTAAGAAAAATTTCCATTCTTGTCTATTCATTGCCTTACTTCTCCACCTCTTAACTCCCATCAATCTCAAGTCCTCCTCCACATCATCCATTCATTGTAACCTTGGTCTTCCACTCTTTCTCCTTCCTTCTGGTTTCTCATCCAAAATGTTTTGACTATCCTTGTGTTTTCTATTCTCATAACATGACCCAAACATTCCAATCTATGCACTTTCACAGTGGCTACTATATCTAATGAATTAAACAATCTATATAACTCATGGTTCACTTTAATTCTCCAAAGTCTACTTTCACATGTTGGTCTATAGATCTTTCTTAAAATCTTCCTCTCCCAATTCCGGAGAAGTCCTTCTAACGGGCTTCCAATATAAAACTGGACCGGCCACATGGAGTTTCACCCGGCACGCAGTGCTGTCTCTTCCTCCTGCAATTCACCCTGCCTGCCACCCGTCCTTGAACTGTTTCTTACCTTATAGAAAATGCTGGAAATGTTGTCCTCCTGCACACGTGCTATGGGATCACCTTGGTTTAGACAATGAACACGTGTACACTTGTAAGGTTTGAGTTTTAACAATTTTGTTGCTGTATGTGCAGAAGATACTGAAATCCCAACTTGTTGTGCTAATTTCGGTAATGATTTTTGTTGTAAACGTTCCAAATTTTCGCCAATTTCGTCTAATTTTTCTTCGGTGAGAACCGTACGCCTTTGCGTGTGTTTCTTATTTTGTACTGAACCAGTGGTCTCAAATTTAGTCACAAGATCGTGGATTGTTGATCTGGAAGGAGGTAATTGTCCAGGGAAGTTCCGAATAAATTCCTTGCGAACGCGACGAGGTGATTCATATTTATAATAACATTTACACACATAAATGCGCTGCTCTAATGTCAGCTGACGTCTCATCTTGTCGAACGATAGTAAACTGACTAGTTCAAGGACAAGCGGCTGGCAGAGTGAAATGCGGACGAGGAGAGAGCGCTGCCTGACGGGTGAAACCCCGTGAGGACGGTCCGGGTTTATATTGGAAGCCCGGTATTTGTATATAATACATTTGGGAATTTTTAACATTATGAGGTTTAATTCATAAGAATTAAAATGAATTGTGATTTCTTCTTACCTCATACTTTTATGTTTTTTAAAACACAGCACTGCAGTATCAGTGACCATCGTCACCATCCACAGCTGTTTTCACGACTGTTAATTTTTTCTTTTGTCGGTAATTATCCAGATGGCACTTTGGATAACTACCGGCAAAATGGCTGGAGGACCCGACATGCTGATTACATGTCACCTCTACACTGGCTGGATGATCGTCTACTTCTGTGATTAACATATGTGGATGGGAGGCTAGCAGCCAGATGATAGGCCAAGGGCCTTCTAAGGCTGTCGTGCCGTGGTGTTACCTTAGCAACTGCAGATGGATCCTCGTAGAGTCCAGCAATAAGTGCTACGTGTCCTGGTCTGGACTCTGTGGGTATCCTGGTGTGAGACACTCCCCATGTTCCTCTCTTCTCTATTATGGATCTGCAAATAAACATTATATTATACTAATGTTTTTATTATTAATTTAACACTTCTCACTGAAGGATAAATTATATTTGAAGAGAAAAATTTTCGCCTAGACTGAGACTCGAACTCGGGACCTTTGGCTTTCCAGGCCAAATGCTCTACGAACTGAGCTACTGAGGTGAGTTGCAATCTAGATGCAAATTTTTCTCTTTATACGTTGTAATTCCCTCATGCCAAATGCTTTGAAACCGTTCCTTCTATCTTTGCATATGGCGGCCTCTTAGTTAAGATGACATTAATTGGGAATTTAACATTACTTTATAAAGCCAGTAGGAGTTCTATTAATGTTTTTATTATTAATTTAACACTTCTCACTGAAGGATAAATTATATTTGAAGAGAAACATTTTTTTTTCGCCTAGACCATTTGGCGCGAGGGAATTACAACGTATAAAGAGAAAAATTTGCATCTAGATCGCAACTTGCCTCGGTAGCTCAGTTGGTAGAGCATTTGGCCCGGAAAGCCAAAGGTCCTGGGTTCGAGTCTCGGTCTAGGTGAAAATTTTTCTCTTCAAATATATTATATTATACTAATTCCCACATACTGGAAATGTCAAAACTGCATTAAGATTCAAGTAGGAACGACACAATAGTTTGAAACAAATGTGGGAGTTAGACAAGGTAACTTATCTGAAGAGAAAAATTTTCGCCTACACCGAGACTCGTACCCGGGACCTTTGGCTTGCCGGGCCAAATGCTCTACCAACTGAGCTACCGAGGCGAGTTACGATATAGATGCAAATTTTTCTCTTATATGCGTTGTAATTCCCTATCGCCAAATGCTTTTGAAACCATTGTTTCTATCTTTGATGTTCTGATGGATAATAAATAAATAAATAAAAATTGAGCCCTATTATTCTCAGTTGATTTAAATGAACGGGGATTTGCAAGACTGAAATCGTCATAAAAGACTGACACATTCTAAGAAATTACTTAAAAAAATGCTAAACTTCAGCATATAGTGTAGTCTTTATAGGCATTCTCCTTTAAAACTATCTAGTTAAAAGTGGGGGTCCCGCACCGTAGCCGAGTGGTTAAGGCAAGAAGCCTCGGTGCAGAGCTATGGGACTTGCGCTGGTTTCAGTCCCCATGGGGGAACAAATTTTCTCATGGATTTTCGGCCAGTATGGGACCGGTGCCAACCCAGCATCATGAGGCATTTTGGTAGCTAAAATAAGTAGCGACTCCAGGTTGAGAAGACCAGCTATAACGGCTGGGGGACTCAATATGCTTACCACATGTCACTCCTACATTGGCTAGATGATCATCTACTGCTCGGGACCCAGCTCCGTGTGTCTGAAAGGAATTTGCTGACTCAGCTGTTAGTATATGAGAAGCATAAAAGTGTACCGCCTCCCATTCCCCACATTTCTCCCCGCAAACACACAGAGCTTGGTCTCGAGCTGTACCTCTGTGATTAACACATGTAGATGTGAAGTCAGCAGCCGGCTGATAGACCAAGGGCCTTCTAGGCCTGTCGCGCTTGAAGTTTAAAGTTGAATAAAAAGAAATTCCTCAATTAATAAAGTGGCATGCATGTAAACAATAAAGAACTTGATGTTTTTATTATTAATTTAACATTTCTCACTGAAAGATAAATTATATTTGAAGAGAAAATTTTTCGCCTAGACCGAGACTCGAACCCGGGACCTTTGGCCCGGCAAGCCAAAGGTCCCGGGTTCGAGTCTCGGTCTAGGCGAAAATTTTTCTCTTCAAATATAATAAAGAACTTAATTAAATAAATCAATACCTCAAGTAAGGTGCATTCCCACGATGAAATTCATCTACTTCAAAAAAGGTATCCGCACGTAAACCGTCTGCTACAAGAAGAACTAACCTCTTTGCCGGAGCTTTCAATGGTCTTACTTGTGGTGCAATGCCATTGACAACAGGCGATTTAAAATATATATCAAATATAGATGCTAAAAACACAAGATGGACAAACAGGCCGGTGATAATAATATGCATTATTATCATTTACTTCATCTTAAAAATGTCCATTCCATTTTGTTTATCTCTTACTTCGATCGTCGATATAAAAAACTCGATGTTTTCAAACAATCGATATCTATAATCGACTAATGTTACCAATTGGCAGCTGCTGCAGCGAAAGCGCCAAATTCAATTTGTTCATAGGCTTATTATAACTTCGCGATGCTATGAAACTAATCACACAATTAAAAGGGATATACAGACTTTACGATTTATTTTAATGGATGCAATTTATGAAATAAACGAATAAATCATTTAAAATAACAAACTATTGCAACAAGGAAAGTTGTACAATTTCTTATATTATTAAAATATCAGTTGGCTCCATCACACAAGCAGTTAGATGCTCTCCTCTCACTACTAAAGTCTTGAGATCGAGTCCCGGTCACTATACGTATCATGGCGGACGAAACGGAGCTATGGCAGGTTTTATCTGGGTTTCTCCAATTTTTCCCTGACACAAATATATTACCAAACCTTTCCACACTCATCCTCCCACCATGGAACAGTGTGTCAGACGTAGTTGGCCAGCACTCTTATCATTCCCAGACCTCTATAAATAGAGGGGCTTCATCTTATCTCTCGTCTCGATCCTGTGTTGGACACGAGTTGAGCTTATTATTATTCTATTATATTAAAACATCACTTTGGAATTATAAAAGGTTTAAGACAAGGATGTTATCGTCGATCTTATTCAAAATCTTCTTCTTCTTCTTCCTTCCAAGTATTAGGCCAAGGCCTGTTTGATCCTATAGAAAATTTTCCCTCCAGCGTTTCATAGGACGGCCCAGTGATCTTCATCCTCTTGGTATATAATTATAAACAGCTTTGGGGATCCGATTTGAACTCATTCTTTCAAGATGGTGTTTCCAATTTAGTTGGTACTGTTTAATATATTCCAAAATTGGCATAGTCTTCAATTCTTTTAAGATATCGGTGTTTCTTTTCCGATCCCATCTGGTGTAACCCGCTGTTCTGCGCATGAGTCTCATTTCACAAGCCGTTATTCTGCTTTCATGTTGTTTTCTTAGTGTCCATGCTTCACTACCATAGGTCAACACTGGTCTAGCCAAAGTGTTATATAAACGTAATCTGGTGTTTTTTGTACAAGGGATGGTTTCATAACTTGATTAATAATTCCTAAACTTTTATTATAACTAGTAACTTTTCAGGGATATCCTTTTCATCCCAGATAGAGAGATAATATCCAAGATATTTAAATTGATTAGATCTCTCTAAAATTTTATTCTGGAGACAGATTTTACTTTGTATGGGGTCCTTCCCATGAAATGCCATAATTTTAGTTTTGTTAATTGATATTTCCATATTAAATTTGGCACCTATTTTTTGTAAATTATAAATTGATCGTTGCAAATCATTTTCGGAAAGTGCCAGAAGAGCTAAATCGTCTGCAAAAAGAATAGCATCGAGTTTGAGGTTCCTATTGATGGGTATATATCCTCGTTGTGTTTTCCTCCATTCATTTATTAATTTATTCATGTATATAATGAAAAGCATCGGTGAAAATCAAAATATATCTACAAAATGCCTTAACACAGTGGATATGGGTATAAAGGTAGATGAAGATACAATTTATTCATTATTTGCTAATGATCCTGGTGGAACAATATTTAATAGAATGTTTCAAAATTTTGTATTTGCTGATGATGTCACTACATTTTTGCAGAATGTATTCTCTTGTAATGATGTTTTAAAACAGATACAACATGAGACAAATACATCAGGTCTCTAAATTAATAGCACCAAAACAAAATACATGAATAATAAAACCTAAAGAAATAGTACTGCAAAAATTATTGTTTTAAATGATATATCTTTTGAGAATGTTTCTAGTTTTCAATACCTTGGCTCAATACTTACTGATTATAACAACATGCTAACTTAGATAAAGGAAATAATTGCTACTGGTAATCCATATGTTAGAGCACTAGAAAAAATTATAAGAGCCAGATTTATCTCAAGAAAAGTTAAAGTGAGAATTTATAAGACAATTATTAAACCTAGGCTACCTTTGGAAGTGAAAACTGGACCCTACCTGAATGAGCAATAATAATTTTAAACACTTGGGAAAGGAAAATCTTAAGATACATTTATGGCCCTGTTTATGATAAAGGAGTTTGGAGAATCAGGACTAACTCTGAATTACAAGTATTATAGAAGGACGCAAATATCGTCACTTATATAAAAATCAGACAGTTGGAATGACTGGGCCATATCATCAGGATGGACAATCACAGAATTATATTTAAATTAATATTGGGAAGTAAACATTATGAGGTTATATCATTAATAGTGAGTGGAGAACATATTTTTAACGACTCACCTCATATAATTTCAAATTTCTTTGATACCGGCAGTTTCAGACAATATCTTGTCCCTCTTCAATCATGGCTTCCATGAGGGACAAGATATTGTCTGAAACCGCCGGTATCAAAGAAATTTGAAATTATATGAGGTGAGTCATTCAAAATATGTTCTCCACTCACTATTAATCATAGAATTCCTAAAATATTATTAGATGCCAAACCAAGTGGTAAAAGAAGAGTTGAAAGACCGAAATTACGGTGGTTAGATGACGTCCAGGATGGCCTTGTGAAGACAGGAATTAAGAGATGGAGGTAAAGAGCTTTGGAAAGAGAGGATTGGGCAACAATTCTTTACCCTCTGGTAAAATCTCTTGTGTCGGAGATTTTAATTGCATCTGCCTATGTGATTGGTTTTGCAAGTAGTGTAAGTATATTGTCTGGCAGGTAATGGCTCATGGCACCTAAAGGAGGTAAAGGCTGAACTAAAAGGACTGTAGGACCACAGATGATGATGAAAGTTTCCAATGAAAGAAATCTACAACTAAAATTATGTGCATTACTTATTGAATGACATAGTAATAAGCATAGATCTGTAACAACATAAAATTATGATTACCCTCAGGGGTCCCCATCTAGGGGATATGTGGATGGCAACCACAAGGTACCCAAGCTAAGCAAAAACATTGCTTCCACTTACTTGTGTTTTGCTCATTATTTTTATCTTTAGCCAATCTGGTATTTGTTCCTTTTCTAGTATCAGATCCCTCTTTTTACTTTCCTACCCAGTATCCCTTGCCTGACCTCTTGTTTTCTTCAACCCTGATGGTATTAGAGTATTCGAGGCCGAAGGGTTCATTTCTGTCTTTCCTATATCTCTTTCTTTTAACCTCGTGGACATTCACCTTGAATGCCCACATAAGCTGCAAGTTCAAATGTAGCCCCATTGCAACTTTATAGCATAAGTATGCATTGGATTCGTATCATCAGCTGTGGCTGGATACATGTAATGAAGAAGTATAAAATTATGATTGAAATTATATGTTAGGATTTAGAAGTGCTAATGTATGGGATGACCAAAATATTCTATATGAACAATAATTCTATAGGCTTATTCTATGGAGTATTATAATGATATAGTGAAAAGAAAAATTAATGTGTGAACCAGGAATCGAACCATGGACCTCTAGTTCTCCAGACTAGTGTGCAGCCCACTACACCATTCCACATCTGGCACAAACATTAACAATTCTTTCACATATACAAATCTATAATTCTCGTTTCGTCCACTGTCAGGTAGATGACACTGCCATCGCCAATGGCCAGCTTCATTTAGACATATCTATATTTGAGAATTTTACACCACCACTTTTATAAGTAGTCCATTCATAGTAATTCTGCCCAAAGGCAGGTCCTTCACTGCAATCATAGCATTTTCATGCTATGCTTGCAGCTTTACTAGGGAATTGTGTAGGTGTGGTACCTTCCCGTTGCTTTCCACACCTGTGACAAATGATGATGATGATGGCCATATGATTTCGGGGACAGTTTGGGCCTTAAAGTTTTCCTGACATTTGTCTTACAGGTGAGGAAAAACCCTGATAAAAACCTCACCCAGAAAAACTGCCCCGACCGGGCTCGCTGCGTGACAAGGCAGCACACTACCTCGAGACCACAGCGGTGGACTTATAAACAGTAAACAATGTTATTTAACATTTTCTAATACTGTTATTTTAACATAGTTCCAATAATGGATCATATTATAATATGATCCATTATTGGAACTGTGTTAAAATAACAGTATTGGAAAATGTTAAATTATTCTATGGAGACTGACATCAGAATACAAGGGCATTATTTATACTAAGTGATCTCATTACAGGTCTTAGGTGGCCCTTGGGGTAGTAGAAGACAATCTAGACAATCTGCATTAGATGTCAGCCATGCATAATTATTGTCTTCACCCTCACTTTTTTCTAGTGTACATTTTATTTGTTAAATCTAGAGTAAATTAACATATATTGTTAGATAATAATTGTATTGTAGATATACTATGTAATAATTTATACTTATTGTAATTTAGATGTAATTTTTGTACTTTTTTTTTTCTATCCTGGTTGAGTGGTAGGGAATGCGTAAATGCCAGGTAAAATAAAGTTATTATTATTAAGATTCCTTAGATCCATTCAAATATTACCCTGCATTTTATGCTTACACATTCCTAGGGGGCCTTTTCCAATGAGTGGTCAGCATGTTGGATTCCCTAGCAGTTATTGATGTGGGTTTTCTCAACCAGGAGCTGCTATTTATTTAGCTACCCAAATTCCTTATGATTTTGGGTGTGCACCATTCCTGTACTGACCAAAATGTCTTCTCCTTGAACAAGTTTATGTTTCAGAGCTCTCCACCAAGGCATGATGTCATAATAAGAATCAAATGAATCGTGAATTCTTCTTACCTAATACATCTATGTTTTTTTAACACAGAACTGCAGTATCGGAAAAAACATTTCCATCGTCAGCTGTTTTATGACTGTCAACTTTTTATTATGCCAGTACTTTTCTAAACTGATATCTGGTGTACTTTTGAAGAACTTTGTAATCAAACTTTTTTTTTGTCTAATGCTACCAGGTTGTCTCTTATGACATTTCTGGCTTTGGCAGAATTGTAATCTATTTCTTAGGTTGCACCTTGAAGGTGGAGTTATGTTACCGCAATGATATGATGGGTGATAAATGGTAAAATGCCAGGAGAGTCCTTAACCTAAATTCCAGACCATGGGCAACCACAGGAACAGTTCCCTTTAAGGAAAAATTCCTATGGTTTGACTGGGAATCGAACCCGGGACTTCATGAACTGTAGTCAGAAACACTGACCATTAGCCCATAAGGCTGCTAATCAAATCAAACTAGGTTTGTCTGGAACCTCGAAGTTCATGTTTCTAGTATGGTTTTTTTGAATGTATATCTTTTCCCAAACTGTTAATTTCAAAAGTTTAGATAGATGTTTCAAAAGTTTTCCTTCTTTTTCAATTCTATGATTCTCTAATAAAATATATGCCGCTATAGCTGATTTTTCAATTTCACCATTTTTGTGTTTCTAAAGTGTTCTTTTTTATGAGTGTCTAAGTTCCTTTTTGTTTTTTCTATATATACTTTATTGCAATCTTTGCAATTAATTTGATAAATTCCAGATTTTTTATTGTCTGGGGTAACTTTTTTATTAGTTAACAGAAGATTACCCAGGCTGAATTTGTTATGAACTTTTGGATGGTAAGTAAATTTCTTGAATTTTTCATCTTTCTTGGAATTATGTGCAGAGTGGTGTATTCATGTAACCTTTTTTGTTGTTTAAATTTTTTTAATTTCTTCTTTATTATGTCTTCATCAAAATCATTTATGTTAGCTATGTGAACAATATGATTATATTCATTCTCAAAATCCTCTACATTAAGTGGAATATTTATTAATCTGTGCAATAGACTGTTGAATATTGAAGTTTATATGAAACTTTGATTAAAACCTGAAGATTTTATGTAGTTATCAGTATGAGTGTCTTTTCTATAAATATTAAATTCAATTTTGTTTATTTTTTATTATTTCACTCACCTCATACTTATGAAGTATGAGGTGAGTGAAATAATAAAAAATAAACAATATTAAAAAACCTCATAGTGTTATTTCCTATCTACATAACTTAATTAAATTCAATTCTTTGCAGTTGTTCATTTCTTATTAGGTACAAGTCTAAAAATGGGATCTTGTTCTATTTCAATAGTGAATTTCACAGATTTATCTTGAAGATTAAGTAATTTTAATGCATCTTGAATGTATTTTGAATTGATTACAGAGATAATATCCACATATCTATACCAACACTCAAAATTCCAAGGGTAAGCATTGATGATATGAGATTGAAGATAACTCATAAATAAATTGGCCAAAAATGGAGAAAGTGGATTTCCCATTGCCAATCCAGAAATGTTTATATACAATTTACCATTAAAAGTGGAAAAGTTATTATCAATACAAAGTTTGATTTTTATTAAGAAAACCTTATAATGTAAAAATTCCCAAATTTGTTACATTAATGATGTCATAAACTGCTCAGCTATGGCATAGGAGCATGGTCAGCTAACAAATATTTTTGGGCTATTCTGTGCCACCAGTGAATATTGAATCCAAGAATAAATGACTTTCAACGTCATATTGGCCAACGTGATAACTAGAGTCCGGATGTTAGGCAGTTAAAAAATTCAAAAGAGGCAGGCAAAAAGGCACTAAAAATCATTAATATAGGCACTAAAAATTCAAAATAGGATCTTACAAAAAATGGACAACAAAATTACTTTTTACAGTCTTACGTTAAGAATATAAACATATGCTATCAATAGCATGCGAAGATATCAGAGATACTTTTGGAATTTGTTTTGCCTTTTTACAAAGAACAGAACCATCACTTGAGAATATTTCCACGCCAAATTCTTTCACGAAATTGGTCAGTTTGTCTTTTATTGTTGTCCGCTCTTAACGTGAATTCATGAGGCGGAAAAATACAATATTTATCTAACGGGAGTGCATTGAGGGGGAAACCATCTACCTGCTGCGTTATTGGGTCATTGCCACCCTTATCCTAAAATATTCCAAGGGAATTTATAAAAAGAACACTTGAAAACTTCTATGAAATGATTTGTGCCATGAAGTTTGTCCATTTCAATTGATTTCATTGAAATACTGAGTAAATTCGAGAAAAAATTGCAAATAGGCATTATTAGCTGAAATAAGCATTTATAGGCAAAATGAACTTCATGGAAAACAACTCTAGAGCCGTCGGTATGAACTTTATGAAGTCACTTTTACAATATCTATAATAAATAACTAAAGGCATTTTCCCTAACATCCGGTCTCTAGTAATAACACATGTTCCTATTAGAGCCAATTGCCAACATGTTTACTCACGTATAAGGTGATTCTATCCCAAGAGATCACCTACAGTAATGGGCAAGTTAGTGTGAGAAAATGGGTGATTTAGTATACAACCGGTTTAGTTTAACATTCACTTTTGAAGTTTTTTATTATAAATTTAACATTTCTGATTGAAGGTCAAATTATATCTTCTTCATTTCCTGGTTTAGGCATTAGTTGCCTGTTTCGAGGTCAAATTATGTTTGAAGAGAAAATATACACCTAAACTGGGGTTTGAACCCAGGATACTGGCTTTATAAAATAATGTTAAATTGCCATTAAAAGTCTTCTTAAATGAGAAGCTGTCATTCACATGTTGAGCAATGGTTCGCAAGTGTTTGGCATTCTCAGGAATTATAATGTATAAGAGAAAAATTTGCATTTAGATTAGAGCCTTGAATAGCTCAATGGCAGAACATTAGCATACAAAGCTGAAGGTCCTGGATTCAAACCTTGTTCTTAATGTATATTTCTCTATTCAAATAATTAGCATTCACTTGTTTGTTAGAGTTTTTGTGATAAGCTGGCTATACACTATCTAAACTAATACATATTTAGAATGTAAATACAGTGATTTTAGGTTATTTTCAGCGCAACTTCTCACTTCATTTTAAGGCATTTCTCACTTTTTTGTGTGGAAAAAATCAACATATATATTTCTCTCAGGTAATTATTCACACACTGCAACAATAAACTGTGTTATATTTAAAAAGAAAAATATATTACTAGACTGGGGTTTGAAACCAGGACCTTTACCTTTATAAGTCTGAGTTATCCTAGTCTCTATCCAGATGGTAGAGCATGGAATGCATCGACAATGTCGCAAAGTGACAAAAGCATTCCATGGAATACATTGACAATGTCATGCAAAAGCGATGAAACCAAGTCTGCACAAAAATCAAGAAATATGAGGTGAGTCAAAATAACCAACTCATTAATAATTAAAAGAAACCTCATAGTATTATTTGGGGGCACGCCGTAGCATAGTGGTTAAGGGCACTGCTCTACAAGTCGGAAGGTCGAGGGTTCCAGTCCCGGTGGGGTCAGGATTTTTAAACTGACCAAAATCTTCTGGTGGCACTGTGGTCAACTCAGCCTCTAACTGAAATGAGTACCAGATGCTTGTTCTGAGAGTAAAGGCGGCCGTTACGCAGGGCTGACATCAAGTGCTGATTGTCTAGAAAAGTGGGAGCCTTAACCTCCTACTACTCCAAGGGCCTCCCGAGGCCTGTAGTGGGGCTACTTTACTTTACTTATAGTGTTATTTCCTATATATAGTAAATATTTTTTCTTCAAATATAATCTATCCTTCAGTGAGAAATGCTAAAATTGGGACTGGAATAAAAATAAAAATTCCATGGCATATAGGCCTATAAGGCACTTGGCCTACCAGCCAGCTGCTGGCCTCACAACTACATGTATTAATCACACAGGTAGACGAGTTGATAACTTAAAAATCAACAGTCTGGACAAGCTGAAGATGAAATAGAAGTGTTTCGAAATGTCCTAAGAGAACTCAACTCTTATGAGGTACTAGCTAATACCTGGCATGTGCTGCTACGCCTAAATAAATGAAATGTTTTTATATTTATCTGAATAAGTAAAGAGAAAAATAATTATAAATTTATATTGTAATTATTTTTAGATACCCCATGCTGATTACCCGGCATAGCCCAGGAATCTACTTATCCCAACCTTCTTGGCATCTATGAGCTGAAAGACAAAAACATTTATTGTGAGTTATTCATAAAAGATAGATATGTGCTGTCACAGACTTTTTTTGTACAATTTTTTGAGATATTCAATTCTGTGTACATTAATTTGATGTATCTGTTATGGTTTAGGCAGCATAAGGCATTTAATGTAAACAAACCAGATGTATGCACTGCATTTTCATCAGATGAATAATGTTTTACTTTTAAGCGTGAAAGAAAATGGAGTTTGCTCTCTAACACTTGAAATAAATAAAAATAATATAAATATGAATTATCTAGCACTTCTCCATATAATTTATATGTGAGAATCTTAATTTTTATGCATGCGCAATGTAGAGTATGTTAGTATCTCTATTGTTTTAAAATGGTCACTCTCTATAGAATTCCTTAAAAAACTGGAAAAGAAACCATTTGGAAAGCAGAGAAAAACAATTTATTTTGAGTGTTTTCAAACAGTATAGTGAAGAATTCCCACTTCAGCCATTGAGGATGTGGTGAAAATAACAGGTGAGTCAGTAAGGAGCATAAATTCTTCTTGTAATGAATTGCAAATAAAGGATATCTATCGACATCAAGGAAAAATGTAAACATCGGATTAGGTAGGCTGATATTATAGCAGGATTTTAATATCATAATAAGTATGGAAGTTAAAGTTAATAATTTTATACTTTAAAATTCTATTAATATTTAAATATAACTTAAATAAAGAAAATACATCTAAATAATTCATTGTTGAATAAAAATGTCTCGGTAACAATTAAAGAAATTGTACTACATAACAGTTTTTTTAAATAATGCTTTTAAAATTGTTTTAAGTCATTGGTGTCAGAATTATAAAGCTTTCTGTTATAACTGTAATAAGAACACCTGCTTTACTTCATATTTTTAAATAAAAGTATACCAAATTCTGATTGGATGTTAAAACAATTAACTTTTTGATTTAACAAATCAAATTTAAACCTTATATATTTAATGGACCATTAACCAATAGAATTTAAATTACCATCATGTGATGTAATAATGTTCTTTAAAATTATAAAAGAATTACACTAGTCATTCTGCATACAACTTTCAACAAACATAGAAGCAAGAAGAATTCTCCTGATAAAATGTGATATTTAATACAAGAAGAATAGTTGATTCAAGAAAAGAAAATAAATTAATTTTCATTGATGGTGAAGAATAATACCACCTACATTTACTTAATCTGCTGGAAACTTTACAAAGTGAATAAACGTGAAATTATTTCTACCAGAAACATTTTTTTATGATTGTGAAGTGTTTTCCTATCCAGTGTACCAACTTCCGACCTTAAGAATAGAATCCAGCTCAACCGAAAATTAAACCCAACCTGAACCAGTAATTCTTTTTGGGACACCAATCCTTCAAAATGTTACTACAACATCGGGCATGAAGAGAGTTAGCTGCTTCAAAACATCGCCACAACATGGGAAAAGAATTACTTCTTCAATATATAATTTTTTTGTCATAAAATAAGTAGAAATGGAGGTTCCTAATTATTGTTACCATCTTACTGTGTATTCAATCTCATTTCCCTTTAAATACGATGTTGCCTAAGAACAATGTTTCTATCGATGACAGTTCCGTACACAGTTCAGTCATATGGCGGGTAAAAGTAGCACCATGGTTCCCCCAAAAGACGGAGTAATGCTTATGCAAGTTTGTTTACAGTACAACTGGAACTTAGCTCGGATACAGTATAACAAATCTGTTTTCAAAATATAATATTTTTTTATTCTTCTTTATTATTAATTATATTCTTTAACAAATTTTAAATACTGCAAGGGAAAATTATACAGGGAATGATTTGAAAACATTAGCTAAGGACAGGGATGGATCTATGTGGTCATGAATCTCCAGGTCTGACAATGAGTTAAGAGTTAAGTTTGTTATACAATAAGAGGAATGAAAAGCTCACCATTTTCAGAACAGAACAATTTTAAAATGATCAAATCACTTTTGCGCATTTCATATTTTTTATTGATAACAAAATTTTGCAAAATAGAAATGAATCAGTATCCTTTTGGTTCCCAACCCATTTTGTGACTTTTCCTCTCAAATCGCTTGATTTTAGCTCTCTTCGTCCTGAAACAAAACAAAACATATGCATTAATAAACATTACGATGGGAATTAACACTATGAGGTCATTTATTATTTCAATGATTTTATTATAAATTTAACATTTCTCACTGAGGGACAAATCATAATTGAAGAGAAAAATATATGCCTATATCAGGTCTTCTTGAATAAGAAGCCGCCATTCATGTGTATCAAGCAACGGTTTGCAAGCCTTTGGTGCTCTCAGGAATTGAAAATGTAAAAGAGAAAAATTTGTATTTAGATTGATTGGAGACCTTGGTTAGTTCAGTAGCAGAGCATTAGCGTATAAAGCTAAAGGTCTTAGGTTCAAACCCTGGTTTATGAGTAGAGACCGGATGTTAGGGAAAATGCCTATAGTTATTTATTATACATATTGTAAAAGTGACTTCATGTAAATTCATAGCAACAATCATAGATGTTTTTATTATTAATTTAACATTTCTCAATGAAAGATAAATTAAATTTGAAGAGAAAAATTTTCGCCTAGACCGGGACTCGAACCCGGGACCCTTGGCTTTCCGGGCCAAGTGCTCTACCAACTGAGCTACCGAGGCGAGTTACGATCTAGACGCAAATTTTTCTCTTATATACGTTGTAATTCCCTATCGCCAAATGCTTTTGAAACCATTGTTTCTATCTTTGCAAATGGCGGCTTCTTAGTTAAGAAGACATTTATTGGAAATTTAACATTACTTTTAAAAGCCAGTAAGGCCTCTAATGATGTTTTTATTATTAATTTAACATTTCTCAATGAAAGATAAATTAAATTTGAAGAGAAAAATTTTCGCCTAGACCGGGACTCGAACCCGGGACCCTTGGCTTTCCGGGCCAAGTGCTCTACCAACTGAGCTACCGAGGCGAGTTACGATCTAGACGCAAATTTTTCTCTTATATACATTGTAATTCCCTATCGCCAAATGCTTTTGAAACCATTGTTTCTATCTTTGCAAATGGCGGCTTCTTAGTTAAGAAGACATTTATTGGAAATTTAACATTACTTTTAAAAGCCAGTAAGGCCTCTAATGATGTTTTTATTATTAATTTAACATTTCTCAATGAAAGATAAATTAAATTTGAAGAGAAAAATTTTCGCCTAGACCGGGACTCGAACCCGTAGAGCACTTGGCCCGGAAAGCCAAGGGTCCCGGGTTCGAGTCCCGGTCTAGGCGAAAATTTTTCTCTTCAAATTTAACAATCATAGAGTTTAACTTTTATAGGAATTAATCACTATGAGGTTTAATTTCACCATAAATCCTAGAGTTGTTTTTGCAATTTTTTCTTGAAATTAACTCAGTATTTCAATGAAATCAACTGAAATGAACAAACTTCATGGCACAAATCATTTCATAGAAGTTTTCAAGTGTTCTTTTTATAAATTCCCTTAGAATATTTTAGGGTAAGGGTGACAATAACCCAATAACCTAGCAGGTAGATGTTTCCCCCTCAATGCACCTTGTTATGTAAATATTGTATTTTTCCACCTCATGCATTCCTGTTAAGCAAAATAGTCCTAAAGCTATGTCCCATTGTGTTATGCTCCGGCTCTAGGGCTTGGAGAAAAGTTCTTTGCTTATTTTCAAAACAAACATTGCTGAGTGACAAAGAGGGTTCTGCTCTTTGTAAAAAGGCAAAACAAATTCCAAAAGGAAGCTATTGATAGCATATGTTTATATTCTTAACGTAAGACCGTAAAAAGTTATGTTGTAGTTCATTTTTTGTAAGAGCCTATTTTGAATTTATTAGTGCCTATATTAATGATTTATAGTGCCTTTTTGCCTGCCTATTTTGCATTTTTTAAGTGCCTACATCTGGACTCTATTTATGAGTATACTTTTCTCTTCAAATATAATTTAGGTGTTATTTAGATAAGTGAGCCTGAAATAACTTTTTTACTTTGCGTAAGATGTAAAAAGTTATTTCCAACTCAGTTTTATAATAAATAAGTTTGGTCTGTATTATTCTTACCTCATATAGTTGTTTCTATTAGATATATGTTTCAAGGCATGTTTGCCTCATCTTCAGTTGGTATAAATGGGGCAAACGTATGTCTAACAGAAATAACTATATGAGGTAAGAATAATACAGACCAAACTTACTTATTAAGTAAAACCTCATAATGTTACTTCTTCTTAAACATAATTTGTAGGATTTTCATCCTGTTTATTTCCAAAATCACTCCTCGGAGGAAGACATATTGGATGTCCAATAATGTTACTTCCTGTTGTATTTTCAAATAAATAAGTCACTTTTATAAATTACAAAACATATACATTAACAAATGTTTCCTTTTAATAGCAATACAAGGAGAACATGAAAAAAAAAAAGACTAAGCGAATTCCTCGGCATAATTCTTTAAATATCATTTGCAGTAGACCAACGGTTATGTTCCTTGTTTCAGGCCCTGAGGATTGTGGGTTTAAACACAGCCATGGTCGATGGATGTTTTTTTTTTAGGATGGAAAAATCCAAGGAGCAAGTCCTCTGGGAGGGACTTTAAGCCAAGTCTGAAGATTTTCAGGCTCATAAAAGATCCTTAAGCCTTAATAATAAGGTCCCTATGCAAAATTTATTGACCTTTATCATCCTAGTAATACCTTAGCTGCCTACTAGATGTCTGATTGGGTTATTATGGATCTGTAGACTTCCATTGTATTTATAAACTTTTATATTTAAGGAGGTACAATTTGAAATGGAATATACCTAATTTGCAATTTGATAGTTATTCCCTAATATATGAATACTTTTATCTATAAAATGTCCAAAGAGGCCCTTGACTATGAATAACACATTTATATACCATTCATGACTTATGTAGGAAATAAGTGTAACTAAATTAACTTGATCTAGTAACAAGAGGAGATTATATTTGAAAAGAAAAATATACGCCTAGACTGGGGTTTGAACCCAGGACCCTTGACTCTCTATGTCAATGGTCTTTCAAGTGAGCTACCTAGGCCTCCACGCATATTTTTTTCTTATACATAGTTAATTCCCTAACCCCAAATGCTACGAGTCGTTGCTACAATTTATGCAAATGGCGGCTTCTTTATTAAGAAGACTTTTTATTGGGAATTTAAACATTACTTATAAAGCCAGTAGTGCTTCTTTCAATGTTCATATTATTCGTTTTTAAACATCTTAATGACGGACAAATTATATTGGAGGCCTAGGTAGCTCACTTGGAAGAGCATTGACATAGAGAGTCGAAGGTCCTGGTTTCAAACCCCAGTCTAGGTGTATATTTTTTTTTTCAAATATAATTTACCCATCAATAAGATGTTTAAAAACGAATAATATGAACATTGAAAGAAGCTCTACTGGCTTTATAAGTAATGTTTAAATTCCCAATAAAAAGTCTTCTTAACAAAGGAGGCACCATTTGCAAAAATCATTGCAACGGCTCGTAGCATTTGGGGTTAGGGAATTAATTATGTATAAGAGAAAAATACGCATCTAGATTGGAGGCCTAGGTAGCTCACTTGGAAGAGCACTGACTAGAGAGTCAAGGGTCCTGGGTTCAAACCCCAGTCTAGGCATATATTTTTCTTTTCAAATATAATTTGTTCATCAATAAGATGTTTAAAAACAAATAATATGAAGAAGGGAAAAGCTAGGGCAGAACATAGTGCTGTTATGCCATTGTGGTGTTCCCTAGAATAAAAAGTGCTCCACGATCAAAAAAGTCTGCACAAATTGTACTAGAAGGATAATATTGTATACATACCTGCGTCGTATTGCAGGTTCTATAACATTCCTCTTCTGCAGGCTCTTGAATCTGTCCACAAGAACACTTCCTTGTGGTTTAATACCTCTCAAGTTGCCTGATATTTCTTTCGATAAATTAAATTCCAAATCCAAAGGTTCAAATTTCACTTTACTTAATTTCCTCGTTCCTTGTTCTTTTATAGCATTCATTTTTTTCCTTTTTTCTCTTATTTTTTCAAGTTTTTCTTTTTTTTCTTCGATTTCTTTGTTCATGATTTTCACTCTGAAAACAAGAATAACATAAATATTGACATGTGACCCCCAACTTTATTGACTTTTTAGCAATTAACACTATGAGGTGTTGTTTATTTAAGACCTGCCCTAAGTTAAGGGAGTGAAGTGTGGCTTTAAGACAATGCGAAAGGAGTAGAATCACAGCAAGTGAGATGAAGTTCTTGTGACTATTTAACTCATGCTCCAAATGGGACTCAATGGCCAATCATGTTTCAATGATTTCTGTTTTACAACCAATCAGAGTCATGTTTCACAAAATATTTATCAGTGTTATAATTACCATATTAAAGAAGGCTCCTCCTTTTTAATATTCTGAACAGGTCTGACCATTATTTTGCAGTGACTGAGCCTGTGAGAATTACGGCTACCAGATTGTATATATAGTGCATGAATGTCAACACATGCCGCATGCGGGAGTTAATATAAAAACATTTGTAGCAATTTATTATACCACCAAAAAAAAGAAACCACTGTTTGCACTTTCTTAAATGTATTTTTTCCCAGGTAACAATCCAGTAAAATATAATTGTCATATTTACATCATACGACATCAGAAATGAATTAATATACAGTTTGATGTGCTTCATTTTTTCTCCACTAGAGAGCATTCTTACAATATTGCGTTCCTTTGGCAATAAATAGTATGAACTGGTTGCAGTGATAAACAAAAGAAGCAGATGAAGCGTACCTATCGCTTCTCATTTGTTTTCAAACATCGCTGTTTACATTAAATATATAAATATTTTAAAATAACTACAGTTAAATAATGATTTGTGAGTAAACAGCTTAATTTTATTCGTTAAATAGTCCTAACAAATGCCACGAGTGATTTCCAAATTCTCTAGATAAATTCACTCGTGGCATTACTTATGATAAATAGCAGGACACTCCAGATATGATCACATCAAAAAAGAAGACATACTGCAGGAACTTAACCCTTCAATTGACAATGTATCCTATAGGTTACACCAATTGGTTTGATTTAATTAGTATTATATTAATGAAAGAGAAGAAAACAAACGAGCAGTAATAAGTTAAATGTGTGTCAAATTACACAATAAATCTAATAATAACATATTTGAGTTTGTATTTTTTTAACATTCTTACCTCATATGTTTATTTTGTTGGACGATTGTTTCAAAGCTATTGCTCCATCTTCCGCTTGTTCACAAATTGTTTTTTTTTTCTTTTCTTCAAGTTGTCATCCCTGGATCTGTGTTCCAAAGAACTTGGTAATGAGGCTCCTTTCTCTGGAAATTTCGAAGTTCATAATGTTCTCCTTTCTTCTGTATATATATATATACAGAAGAACAAGGAGAAAATTATGAGCTCTGAAATTCCCAGAGAAAGGAGTCTCATTACCAAGTTCTTTGGAACACAGATCCAGGGCCGACAACTTGAAGAAAAGAAAAAAACAGTGTGTGAACAAGCTGAAGATTGTAGCAAGAAATAATAGACTCGTAAGTACTAAAACGTACCATTAATAGTAATAACTGGACGGCGCACAAACGTGCACACGAGTCTATTACCAACATAGAAACCCAAACGAATGGTACCTACCCCTCTAAGCTATAATGAATAACATATACACTCGGAGTGGGGATGGCGGCTTTATGGGAGGAGTCATCGCCCTTATAAGGTGAGGACGCGTGTGAAAACTCTCTCATGCTCCTATGTTCTATAATAGTCAAGTTCTTCAGTAACCGTTCGCAAAGGTGATATTAAAACACGTGGGCGGAAGTAATTCATCAACTCCACTCCGAGTTAGTTAAGTATCAAACATTAAGTCTACAATTGTACACACAAAATTGTCAAATAAACTGAAATAATAAGTGTATAATATATGTTGTTTGTTGTTGTTGTTTTCAAATGCTGGGCCTTGGCACTGAAGCCATTAGCAGTGTATAATATAAACATCCTTGAATGATCATATTCTACCCTGAGCGAACCGGCACAAGATGGAACAATAGCTTTGAAACGATCATCCAACAAAATAAACATATGAGGTAAGAATGTTAAAAAAATACAAACTCAAATATTAAATTACACCTCATAATGTAAATCTAAATGCAAATTTTCCTCTATATACGTTGTAATTTCCGCCCACCAAAGCTACATTGCAAATATAGGAAAAGTGAATGGACCTTTAAAAAATGTTGTAAAAGGCAGGAAAACATTAAATGTGGGAACGTAAATGTGAGGTAATACTGTATATGTAACAATTACCATCACCAAGAAGATCATGAATATTAAAATAAATACTCACTTGTATAAATCTGAAATTTTCTTCTTCTCCAGTTTATGTTGTTTTTGTTGTAAAGCTTGTTGCC
Source organism: Diploptera punctata (assembly GCA_030220185.1). NCBI lineage: Eukaryota > Metazoa > Arthropoda > Insecta > Blattodea > Blaberidae > Diploptera > Diploptera punctata. The sequence continues at coordinate 636,335 of JASPKZ010007671.1, read as the reverse complement.
TAGCTTCTTTTAATTTTCTCCTTTCCTTCAATGTCTTCTTTTTAATTTTCACCGGAGGGTTAATAGCTTTATACGAGTCTCCTCCTTCATTTTCTTGTTGTGTCTCCTCCTCGGCTTCCTTTGGCAGTCCTTGTGACATTTCTTCCATCCACATGTTCTGTCAAAACAAACATTTCATTACATGAAAACAACAAAAATCAATGTTTCAATCTTTGAACTTTTATAGGAAAAATTACTATGAGGTTTAATTTAAGATTTAAATTAAAATGCTTTATACCTCACCTCATATCCAGTCTTCTAATTATACCGGTTTCAAAGTTTTGGCAGCTTCATCTTCAGTAATATCAGTTGACAAAAAATTACTGTAGATGAAGCTGTCTAAGCTTTGAAACTGGCATAATTAGAAGACAGGATACAAGGTGAGGCATCCATCCATAGTAATTCTGCCCGAAGGCAGGTCCTTCATTGCAATCATAGCATTTTCATGCTATGCTTACAGCTTTACTAGGGAATTGTGTAGGTGTGGTAGCTTCCCGTTGCTTTCCACACCGGTGGAAGGATGATGATGATAAGGATGATGGCCATATGATTTCGGGGACCGTTTGGGCCTTAAAGTTTTTCTGACATTTGTCTTACAGGTGAGGAAAAACCTCAATAAAAACCTCACCCAGAAAAACTGCCCCGACCGGGGATCAAACCCATGCCCGCTGCGTGACAAGGCAGCACGCTACCTCGAGACCACAGCGGGGATAAATAATTTTAATTTAAATCTTGTTTCAATCTTTGTTTAAATTTCTGAAAGATCATGCGAATATTCTTAATTTTTTCTCCTCCACAAAGTAAGAGTCCATGTTTCACATCCATATAATATAACTGTGAGAATAACTGTCTTATATTTCAATTTTTTAAATATTTAAATTAACGATGTTTTTATTATTAATTTAACATTTCTCAATGAAAGATAAATTAAATTTGAAGAGAAAAATTTTTTTTTTTCGCCTAGACCGGGACTCGAACCCGGGACCCTTGGCTTTCCGGGCCAAGTGCTCTACCAACTGAGCTACCGAGGCGAGTTACGATCTAGACGCAAATTTTTCTCTTATATACGTTGTAATTCCCTATCGCCAAAAAAAAAAAAAAAAAAAAAAAAAAAAATTAATTTAAATTAACATTTTATTTTATTTAAGAAAGAAAAATTAATGCTCGAACCAGGACTTGAACCCTGGATCTCTGATTCTATGCATCAGCAGGATACCTATTGCACCATTTGAGCCATGATAAGGTCAACATTTCTTTCCTCTTATACAATTCTCGTTTATCCAAAGGCTGATAGCTGTCGCTACCAATATGCCAAGGGCACAATTTATAAATGTTCCCTTTGTACAGTTAGTAAGTTTATAAATTATATTGGGAATCAATAGACTTTCATTTCAGAATATAATTTGATTGATAGGATAGAATTGGATTCCTCAGAAGTTGGCATTAAAGAAAGATAGAATAAAAAGAATGGCAATGGATATTGCAAGAGCAATAACTTCCTCTAATTTATTAAGAATTGATCGTAAGATGGCATCTTCTATCCAGAAGTATTTTTATTGAGAATTTATACATTATTTTTAAGTGGTAAAGTTTCATATTTTGAAAAAATTATACATTACCACTCAAAAGTAATGTATAAATTCCCAATAAAAATACTTCTGGATAGAAGACATCAGCATGTTGGTAGCAACATCTATCGGCCTTTGGATCAACGAGAATTGTATAAGAGGAAAGAAATACTGACATTATTGTGACTCAGATGGTGTAATTGGTATCATACTGATGCTTAGAATCAGAGATCCAGGGTTCAAGTCCCGGTTGAAACATTAATTTTTCTTTCTTAAATAACAGTTTTATATATTTTCAATTTACCATTTTTTTGAGAGAAGTTGGGACAACAAGAGTCCCTGCAATGCATAACAACATGCATTTCCAGAATTGAGCCTATGTTTAATTTCTTTGCACACCTCACTTCTATTTGTAATTATTGTTCCTACATTTTCTCTCTCTCTCTCTCAAACTCCATGGTACGACAGGCCCTTGGTCTACCATCCACATGTGTTAATCACATGTGGTAAATAATAATCCTGGCAGTGTGGGATGACATGTGGTCAGCATATTAGGTCCTCCAGCTATTATAGCTGCTTTTCCCAACTTGAAGCCGCTACTTATTGCAGCTACCCAAATGCCTCATGATGCTGGGTGGGCACCAGTCCCATCCTGGCCGAAATTCCATGAGCAAATGTATTCCCCCATGAAGACTTGAGTCAGTGCAAGTCCCATACATCTGCGCCAAGGCATCTTGCCTTAACTACTTGGCTACAGTGCAGGACTTCCTACATTTTATTTGAAGAGAAAAAATACATGCCTGAATCATGATTCAAACCAGATTTCCCTTATTCTGTACACCAGTGCTCTTAGGCTCGAATCTATGAATGCATTAGACCATAAAAGTCATTCTCTGCCTGTACTCTGCTGAGAAAGTTGCATCCAAATATGTTTTTGCGTACTCAAAAATCTGTTCATGCGATAACAATCGTTCAAATTCCTAAGCTACCTGGCGAGGTGACTTAGCAGAGAAACAAATCGTGAGCAACCCGATAGGAACCGATGTAGTTTGAAACCTTGCTGCTTTATCCAAGATGTCGGACCTTGAAGACTTCGATCATGTTTTCGGTATACGCGGAGAAGAGGAATTTGATAGAGTCTACCAAAGAATTCAACTGGAAAAACAGGAGAATCAGCATAATACTGCACAACGCAGACGTCGTCGTATACGGTATTATTTGCCGGACGCAAGCATAAATGCATTCCTCTAGCAGACAAAAATAACAGAAGTGGTTTTATCGCTGAGAATTCTGGTTAATTTCTTGCCAATATTACGAAAACGACGACTTTCATGCATGACCAGTTAGTGGGTAGCTAATTCGATCTTTGCACTTGCTCACGGAAAGTCAGCTCACCAGTGATTGGAAGTAATTTGAGTAGAGACTAATGTATTTGCATGTGGCCCTTAATCACTGAGCTATCAGGATTCCAATTTAAGCATATATTGATTCTCTACTTTATACAATTCCCGCACACCGAAGCTACGAACTTTTCGTTCTACAAGCTATTTGTTAACAAGAAGACCTTGGGTTGAACTTTTATAGGAAAAAATTACTATGAGGTTTAATTTAAGATTAAATTAAAATGCTTCATACCTCACCTCATATCCAGTCTTCTAATTAAACTGCAGTTTCAAAGCCTTGGAGCGTCATCTTCAGTAATTTCTCGTCGACTGATGTTATGTCGATCAGAAGAATTACTTCTTCTTCCCTCTGAGGGAAGAAGTAAATGTTATGCTGATTTAACTTTCACAGGGAAAGAACACTATCAGGTTTAATTTAAGAATTAAATTAATGTTCTTATTATTGATTTAACATTTCTCACTGAAAGATAAATTATATTTGAAGAGAAAAATTTTTGCCTAGACCGAGACTCGAACCCGGGACCTTTGGCTTGCCAGGCCAAATGCTCTACCAACAGAGCTACCAAGGCGAGTTACAATATAGACGCAAAATTTTCTCTTATATACATTGTCCCGGGTTCGAGTCTCGGTCTAGGCGAAAATTTTTCTCTTCAAATATGTTTTTATTACCTCACCTCATATCCTTTTTCTTCTATACTGCAGTTTCGGAGCTTATCTCCATCTTCAGTAGCCTCTGGTTGACCGGTGTTATGTCGTTTCTTGGCGGTTTTCTTCTTACTTCTATCAGTGAATCTCTGGATCAGGTCAAAATTTGTGGGAGTTTCGAAAATTCATGAGTTTATCTTTCTTGTTTTTTTGGATGTGGATTTTTTTCCCAGACTGTGAGTTCTTTTTGTTTATCTGTGTGTTTGAATAGGCTAGCTTCTGTGTCGATTAAATGCTTTTCAGACCAAGTATGGGCTGCTACAGCTGACTTGTCCACTTCACTTCACAAGTCAGCTGTAGCAGCCCATACTTGGTCTGAAAAACATTTAATCGACACAGAAGCTAGCCTTATCAAACACACAGATAAACAAAAAGAACTCACAGTCTGGGAAAAAATCCACATCCAAAAAAACAAGAAAAACTCACGAATTTCGAAACTCCCACAAATTTTGACCTGATCCAGAGATTCATCGATCTACTGATAGAAGTAAGAAGAAAACTGCCAACAAAACAATATAACACCAGTCAACCAGAGGCTACTGAAGATGGAGATAAGCTCCGAAACTGTAGTATAGAAGAAAAAGGATATGAGGTGAGGTAATAAAAACATTAATTTAATTCTTAAATGTTATGCTGATCAGAAGAACTACTTCTGATTTACATAACATCAGTCGACGAGAAATTACTGAAGATGAAGCTGCCAAGGCTTTGAAACTGGTCTAGTTAGAAGACTGGATATGAGGTGAGGTAAGAAGCATTTTAATTTAATCTTAATTTTAAGACTTTAGGTATTTCAATGCAGCCACTTCTTCAAAATTTAACTGTCCATTTCCATTATGTAATGTATTGCTTTGTGTGAACACATATTTAGTTTTATTGGTGTGTACTTCCAGCCCCAATTTCTTAGTGTTACTCACTAGAGTGTGAGTGTTGGTACTTAATATCTCCTCGCTATCGCCTAATAATACTACATCATCAGCATAAACTAACAGCTTATTAATACCATTGAGTTGCATTCATTATAGATGAAAATAACTATTTGATCAAAATAAATAGTATGAAAGGAGAATTGTACAAGTGGAAAGAAATTTGACATTCCTATTGGAAGTTCGAATGGCATAACGGTTATCACATTGACATACAGAGTGAGAGATCCGATCTTCGACTCCCAGTACGGACGTAATTTTTCTTTCTAAAATAAAAACTATATTTAATTCTGGAATGTGTTAGTAACATCAAAATAATAAGCTTTACCTCTTAAAAGTAATGTTTTAAATTCTCAATAAAAATACTTTGAGCAGAAGTCATCAGATGGTGGTGTTGATAGTGATGGCTATCGGCCTTTGGATGAACGAAGAATTGTATAAGTGGAAAGAAATTTGATGTTCCTATCGGAAGTTCTAATGGTGTAACGGTTATTGCACTGATATCTGGGGTTCGACTCCTGGTTCAGATATAATTTTTCTTTCTAAAATAAAACTATATCCAATTCTGGATCATGTTAATTTAAAATATAACATCAAAATAAATAGTAAATTAATTTACCTGTCTTTCACTTTCTGTTACTCGTGAAAACATTTTCGAAGTAACCCTGTTTAAGTGCGCCTCCTCTTTCTTAACTTCCAATTCTTTTTCTGCAACTTCTTTTAACAAACTCTGGTGGTCACCAAAAGTTGGATTGTAAGATGTGCCTGAAATATACAAGTAAATAAAAACTGGGAATGTATCAGTGTACGTAAATTAAATTAAAAAACAAACAATTAATATACGGGGTGAATCATAAATATGGCTATATGTTTGATCGCATTGTGTGATGAAAATATTACCATTACAGGAAATATGAAATTACCGATGGAAAGGCAATTATTAAAATTACAAAAATGGAATAAAACAAAACAGTGCAGAACTTATGTCATTAGTCAAAATGGCGTTGAATATGCAACAGCAAATTACAATTGCTGCATGGGCAATAACGTATGCTAATGATTGTGAGGCTGCAAGACGTGAGTTTAACGTAGTATTGCAGCCATCGACTGTGGGGAAGTGGAGAAAACGACTGCTGGAAACGGGAAGGATGCAGAAAATCAATCCTCCTGGAAGGCCTTGCATTAGCACGGATGCAGAAACAACAAAGAGAATTGTGGAGGCGTTCGATGCTAGCCCACAAAAATCAACCCGCTAAGCTGTACGTGAGCAGTGATTTGTTTTGTTATGTTCTATTGTTGTAATTTGAAGGATTCCCTTTCCAATGATAACATCATATTTCTTTTAATAATAATATTTTCATCACAAAATGCGATCAAATGTATAGCCATATTTCTGAATCACTCTGTACTAGTATGTGTACCAAATTCAAGATGAAACAGAGCTAGAATGGAAACCAATTGTACCAAAAGTAAAAACTAGGACATTCAATAAGTAAGGGCAAGACAGTTGTAAATCAGCAAATCTAGTGGTGACCATTCTAATCTTGTATATTCTGTCCAGCCTAAGAAACACACTTGAGGAAAATAAACGGGCAGATAATCCACGAATCATATGACTGCTTATTCGTTCATAGCCAATGCACAGCTAAGCAGAAGCGAAAAAATAGATCATGCACTCGATTAATATAATTACGCATTTAGAGCTATTTCTGTTAACTATAGTAGATCAGAATACAGTATACATCTACATGTTTCTTTGAAGGTCGGAGAATAACTAAATATTCACATTTGTTTGAAACTGAACGATTCTTGAGAGGAAGTAGCTATTTTTTGGTGTTAATTTAATATTAAACTTCTCTAATATCTTTTGGAATTTAATATTTGAGAAGTTTAATATTAAATTAGCACCGAAAAATAACTACACTTTAAATAAAGTAATAAAAACCAACAAAAGTGAAAAAACTGATAAAAATAAAAAGTCAGGAATATATCAAATTGAATGCACGGGTTGTGAAAAGATACATATAGGAAAAACAAAAAGAAGTCTGAAAATTAGAACCAAAGAACACATAAGAAATATTAAAAATGGGGAAATAGAAAAATCTGCAGTTGCTGCTCATGTTTGGTCTGAAAAACAATATAAATTCAGACACAAAATTATTAAAAGAGTTAGAAAATGCAAAAAAGCTGACTATTTGGGAAAATATCTATATTCAGAAGAACAAAAACAGAGTTATGGATTTCGAAAAACCGACGGAGCGTGATTCTTATTTGGAAGTTCTTTGGTCAACCACAGGATGGAGCTGACATCGACATTCAGGGTGTGCAACATAAATCAAACCAGTCTGGACAAGCTGACGATAAAACAGAATTGTTTTGAAACATGTCCAAGAACAAATCAACATTAATATTGAGGTAAGATGATCAGACTAAAAATAATATAAGTCATTATGTTTACAACCATTCAAAATATTACATTATTTAGCCAATATTGTATATTATCCTAGTGTTTTTTTTTGCATTTTCTAGAACGGTTGCAGATTATGGGGGTCAACAATTATTTTAGCTCCTCCTAGTTTCCCATAAATTACACCACTTTCCCTCTGGTCCCTTAAAACGTGTAAAAAAAGGGGTAATACTGTGGTTCTATTATGGCTGAAATTCTATGAGAAAATTTCTTGTCCCACAGGGAGTCAAACCAGCACCAAGACATTTTGCCTTAAATAGGTCGGCTGGGATTGTGTTACCTGGGTGAGGAGCTTCAACTGGTGGCGTTACAAATGGCTTCTTCAGAAATTTTTCGGGTAATTTCTTCTTTATTTGACCAGTGTTTTTTAGTGTGTGCAACAATGTTGTTTTTGTAATCCAAGGTCCAGTCATACTTTTATCATCGTCACCTGGAAAATAAATATCACAATCTTAATTTTACTTTTTTAAAGTTACAACATATAAAAAAGCAGATAATCTTTCCATTAAGTGCAGTGAGAATTTTTCTAAGTCCGAGGCAGACACAATGAACATGCGCCAACAAACGCGAAGCAGTTTACTCTATGGAATATCATGATGGAGCCAACATTATACATGCTATTTAACAAACCTAACACAATTTAAGTACTCTAACCTGTGAAAGAATACAACACCCAAAAATAAATAGTAAGTTCTCAAATTATGAAGTACATAACCTATGTTGGCTGCACTGTTGTTGTATAGAATATTCTTTAAAATCAATATGGCTGCCACATCATCATGTTATGTATATAGTTAAATATCATAGAAAAATATGTTCAAATAATCATTAGAAAAAATATTAAATTTGTTGTAAATGGTAGGAAATAATTTGAAAATAAAACCCTGTTGGCACATGCGCGTGGTGTCTACCTCGGAATTAGAAAAAATTCTCACTGCGCTTAATGGAAACATGAACCAAAAATGCTATAAGAATATGCACAGACTGTTGTAAGAATGAATTTGGACATACAACTCCAGCAAATTACAAATATGAAATTCCCAACTATTTCCCGGTTTTTTCATGGCATCGGAAAATAATTCCCAACTTTTTTAAGGACTAAATTTAAATAATTCTAGTAAAGCTAATTTTATAAAAATCTTTTTTATTTTCTTAATATGTGTAAGTAATAAAAACATAATTTGTATGGAAAAGTCTAAAATAAGAATAGCAAAATACTTTTTTTTATATGAACATGAACTATGTTACAAAAAACATTGCAAACAATCTCACGTTAAAATTACTTTATTCATATATCTTCTTCATCTTCTTAGGCCAAGGCCTGTTACGATCCTATAGAAAATTTTCCCTCCAGCGTTTCATAGGACGGCCCAGAGATCTTCGTCCTCTTGGTATATAACTGTAAACAGCTTTGGGGATCCGATTTGAACTCATTCTTTCAAGATGTTTCCAATTTAGTTGGTACTTTTTAATATATTCCAAAATTGGCGTAGTCTTCAATTCTTTTAAGATATCGGTGTTCCTTTTCCGATCCCATCTGGTGTAGCCCACTGTTTTGCGAATGAATCTCATTTCACAAGCCGTTATTCTGCTTTCATGTTGTCTTTTTAGTGTCCATGCTTCACTACCATAGGTCAACACTGGTCTAGCCAAAGTGTTATATAAATGTAATCTGGTGTTTTTTTGTACAAGGGATGGTTTCATAACTTGATTAATAATTCCCAAACTTTTATTGTAACTAGTAATTTTTTCAGGGATATCTTTTTCATCCCCGATAGAGAGACAATATCCAAGATATTTAAATTGATTAGTTCTCTCTAAAATTTTATTCTGGAGAGAGATTTTACTTTGTATGGGGTCATTCCCATGAAATGCCATAATTTTAGTTTTGTTAATTGATATTTCCATATTAAATTTGGCAGTTATTTTTTGTAAATTATAAATTGATCGTTGCAAATCATTTTCAGAAAGTGCCAGAAGAGCTAAATCGTCTGCAAAAAGAATAGCATCGAGTTTGAGGTTCCTATTGATGGGTATATATCCTCGTTGTGTTTTCCTCCATTCGTTTATTAATCTATTCATATATATAATGAAAAGTACTGGTGAAAGTCCACATCCCTGTCTTAATCCAGTGTTGATCTTTTTCCAAGAAGATAATTTGCCATAAGATAATTTATTCATATTTATATATTTTATCATTTGATTATTTTGCCAATGACAGCAATTTCTTTGCCTATTTCATTTTGCAAATAGATGGAAAAGTTATTTTAATCAGCTATTAAATGTACATACAAAACAGGATAGCGAAGAGGATAATTTAAAAGACAGCAGAAATGCTAGTCGCAGAACCAAGTGCATTAGAGGTTAAAATGGCAATAGAAAAATTGAAGATGTATAAAGCATCAGGTTGAGATGAGATCCCAGCAGAACTGATAAAATCAGGGGGAGAAAAATCGATGGACAAGATACAGCGGTTGCTTAATCCATCCACAGTAATTCTGCCCGAGGGCAGGTCTTTCTCTGAATTGATAGCATTTTCATGCTATGCTTTGCAGTTTTATTAGGGAATTATAGGTGTGGTAGCTTCCCATTACTCTCCACACTGGTGAAGGATGATGATGATGATGATAAAGTAAAGTGATCCCACAATAGGCCCGGAGGCCCTTGGGGTAGTAGGAGGTTAAGGCTCCCACTTTTTTCTAGACAATCGGCACTTTATGTCAGCCGGGTTGTCAGCCCTGCGTGACTGCCGCATTTACCCCCAGAACAAGCATCTGGTACTCATTTCCGTTAGAGGCTGCGTCGACCCCAGGGCCATAGTGCCGCCAGAGAGTTTGGGTAAGTTTAAAAAGCCTGACCCCAATGGGACTTGAACCCTCGACCCTCCGGCTTGTAGCTCAGTGCCTTAACCACTATGCTATGGCGTGCCCCCGATGATGATGATGATGATAGCCAGATGATTTTCGGGGACCGTTGGGCCCTAAGCATCCTGACATTTGTCTTACAGGTGAGGAAAAACCCCGAAAAAACCTCATCCAGAAGCCTGTCCCGACCGGGAATCGAACCTGGGACCGATGCATGATAAGGCAGCATGCTACCTCGAGACCAGAGCGGTGGACAAGCCTAAAATAAGAATTGCAAAATACATTCTTTTATTTGAACATGAACTGTGTTACAAAAAACATTGTAAACAATCTCACGTTAAAATTACTTTATTCATATATTTATTTTTTATCATTTGATTATTTTGCCAATGGCAGCTATTTTCTTTGCCTATTTAATTTTATAAAGCTTTTTTCTTTTCATCTAGTTCTTTTTCATAAAAATCTCAGAGTTTCTTTTTTCATCTTCGGTTTTTTCTTCTTTAGACAATTTATTTTTCGATCTAACTCTGCTTCCTTTTATCTTGAATATATATATATATATATATATATATATAATTTTGATTTGAATATAAGATGTCGCTTTACAAATACCCGTCTATTTCCCGGTCGCTTTCAAATTCCGACTAATTCCTGGATTTAAAGATTTTCCTGATTGCTGGACACCCTGCAAGTAGCAGAGTTACGAGGGTTGGAATGCTATTAGTGGCAACACTGCTGTAGATATATCATGCAACTAAACGTAATGATGTCGCAGATAGCACAAGTCAGTTACATACCTACCTTACCTCAGAACATATGGACTCTCCCATCCCATATCAATTATATTTAAAGAGAAAAATATATGCTCAGACTGGGGTTTGCTTTACTATGCCAATGCCCTACCAACTGAGCTACATGAGCACTCCAATCTAAAAGCAAATTTTTCTTTTATACACTGACAATTCCCGAGTGTTAAATGCTGTGAACCATTGCCCGATCATGTAAATGACATTTTTTTTAAGGAAGACTTTTATTAGATATTTTAACATTACTTTAAAAAGCCAGTAGGGCTTCTTTAGATGTTTTTTATTATTTAACACGATTTATTGTTGCAGTATGAGAATAACTGAGGGAAATATACATGTTGATTTTTACCCCCAAAAAATGTGAAAAATGCCTTAAAATAAAATGAGAAGTTGAGCTCAAAGTAACCTAAAATCATCATATTTACAATGTAAAATATGTAGTAGTCACTGCTCAGACAATTAAGCCAACTTATCAGAAATCCTACTAATAAACAAGTGAATGCTAAACTAATTTGTCCATTTTCTCACCCTAACTTGACCAAAATAATACTAACTTGCCCATTTTCTAACTCTAACTTGACCAAAATAACACTAACTTGCCCATTTTCTAACTCTAACTTGACCAAAATAATACTAACTTGCCCATTTTCTAACTCTAACTTGACCAAAATAACACTAACTTGCCTATTTTCTCACTCTAACTTGGCCAAAATAACACTAATTTGCCCATTTTTTCATCCAAACTTGCCCAATAATGTAGCTGGACTCTTGGGATAATTAGTGAGCAGACACATTGAGGACTCATTGATAACAGACTCTAGCAGGAACATGTGTTATCACATTGGCCAACATGATGGTAAAAGTCACTTGTTCTCCAATCCAGTATTCAATGGTCATACGGTGGCATAGAATAGTCCAAAACAAGGACAGTTAGAGAATTACCTTCCAACAGATCAGTAGATAATTCACGGATCTTAGATCAACAAGAGGCTTGCAGGGAATATGCATTGTGTTACAGAACAGAGACAACTTGAAGGCTTTTGCCCACTGTACTAATGTTCTGTAAGACAATGCATATTCTCCAAAACCCTCTTGAAGACACCGTTGTACTGAATTAAAAAAAAAAAAGCACAATTAGAGAATTACCTTCCCATATATCACTGGCAAATTCACCAATCTTGGGTTTGCTGAGCTGCTTCTTAATTTTTTCTGAAAGTCTGTGTTGATTTGCAACAATTTCTTTACGTTTGAGGATTCCTTTTTCCTTCCTCTGTGCTTTGAGCACCTTCACAAGAACATGTTTTCTTTCTTCTGGCGTCTTCACACGATTCCTATAACATAACACTTTTATTTCAATACATCTCACTACAGTCCAGGGTTCAGTTCCCTGTCAGACCACAACAATTTTTTTGTTAAATGAATTATTATTCCTATAGTCGTCTATGGTCTGAAATTTAGGTTCAAGCGCTCTTCTGTTATCATTAGAGTTAAGATATTTATGTAGTACTAGTTAATGCCCGGTATGTTCTGCTACACATAAATAGATAAATAAAACATCCGATTCCGATTGAGGCTCTTTCCACTTTTCAGCAGTTGCCCTTTTACCAGCCGGCTGCTGGCCCTTCACATCCACATGTGTCAATCACAGAGGTAGATGATCAACAGCCAGTGTAGGGGTGACATGTGGTTAGCATGTCGAGTCCCCCAGCCGTTATAGCTGGTTCCTCAACCTGGAACCGCTACTTATTGTAGCTACCCAATTGCCTCACGATGCTGGGTGGGCACTGGTCCCATACTGGCCGAAATACCATGAGAAAATTTCTTCCCCCATGGAGACTCGAACCAGCGCAAGTCCCGTAGCTCTGCGCCAAGGCTTCCTACCTTAACCGCTTGGCTACGGCATGGGACTAAATAAAACATAAGATTTAAATTAAAATTCTTTATATCTCAACTCATATCCAGTCTTCTAAATATATCGGTTTCAAAATTTGGATGGTTTCATTTTTTTGAATGTGGATTTTTTCTCAAACAAATAAAAAAACCAAAAGCTCATAAATATGAAAATCAAATAAAACTATGTTTTATTTTTATTTAATTAATCAAAAGCTCATGGTTTGGGAAAAAATCCACATTAAAAAAATATGTGCAAGTAAAAATGGGAAAGTACTTGTCTAAAGGTTTTCAAACAAATAAAGGATTACGACAGGGATGCTGTATATCTCCAACTTATATAAGATTTATGCTGAAAAAGCTATTGAAGAATGGGAAAAGAAATGTTTGGGAATACCACTAGATGATAATTCAACAATATATACACTCCAGTTTGCAGATGACCAATTGATATTGGCTCAAGAATTTGAAGATATAGAATACCTCACTAGAAAATTAATACAAGAATATAGTTTATGGGGTTTAAAGATCAATATGGATAAATCTAGATATATGACAATAGAGGATCTTCCTCAAGATTTAATACTAGAAGAAAATTTAGGGACAATTAAATACACTGAAGAATATAAGTATTTGGGAATTAAAATTACTAAAGATGGAAAACAAGAAACAGAGATAAGAAACAGGATCAATATAGGAAAGTATGCTATATCTCCCCTAAATGGAATAGTATGGGACAAACATATCTTCAAAGAAACAAAAAAAAACAATTTTTAATACAATAATCAGAAGCATTATTACCTATGGAGCTGATGTGTGGGCTTTAAATGCACAAATGAAAAAAAAAAAAATTACGCGCCACTGAAATGGACTACTGGAGACGTGCTGCAAGAATATCCAGGAAGGATAAAATCAGAAATTCATATATAAAAGAAAAATGCAGGTACAATATTCAATATTAGATTTTATAAAGAAGAAACAATTAAATTGGTACGGACACATTAGAAGGATGGAAGAAGGAAGACTACCTAAGATAATCATGGATTGGGAACCACAAGGAAGGAAAAAGAAGGGTAGACCAAATATTACGTGGATTCAGGGAATTAATGAAACTAAGAGGGAATGGGAAATAGAAGAAGATATATGGATGGACAAGAATGGAAAAATGTGTTGAAACAAATGTGTAGTTAACTGTGAACATGGGTACCAGAAAAATGTATATTCATTGTAAAAGCCGGAATAATAAAAAATTTAAAAAATCTACATTCAAAATAACAAGAGAGGAAAACTTATAAATTTGAAATTCCTGGGGAAGTCAATTTAATTCGGAGGTTCATCGGTCCACCAACAGATGGAGTAAGACGTAGTTCTCCTGAATGACATAACATTGGTCGAGATATTACTGAAGATGAAACCATCTAGGTTTTGAAACTGGTTAAATTAGAAGACTGGATATGATGTGAGGGATAAAGAATTTTAATTTTAATCTTGAATTAAACCTCGGTTTTTTCTTTAATAGTTCAAATGCCAAGGCAGAAAAGAAAGTAGGCTTTAGTTTGCATATCTTACGGGGGCACAGATCCATTGGACGGACAATACCAATCTCACACATGTCTGCCATTTAGTGGAAGTTTGGAAAAACTTTAGTATTAGACATTCACTTACTCAATTATTTCACTAATCGCAGTGCACATGTGCAAATGTTTAATGCAAACTGCCACCAGGTGGCAGGATATATATGTGAAATCGGTATGACCAACCTTCACAATAAATTTAAAAAATGTGAAATGTTTTCAAAGTTCTGTAGAACAACAGTGCACATGCGCAAGAGTTTATAGAGCCAGCGATAACCCACAATCGAACCACATGTCGATTATCATCCTCGATTACTATCCGTCACTATGAAATTTAAATGACCAATATTTGCAATAAATCCCCAAATCTATGTTAAAAAATATATTAATAATATTAAAATTACCAAACATTTATTAAAAATGGGTGTATACTTACTTATCACTCCCTAACGCTGATCCAACCAGCGATAACCCAAAACAGCAAAAGCAAAATCATAGACTAACTAATATACTCTGTGAAGAAAATGGCAGTTAGCATCACAATATTGTCTAACGGTGTCATAATATTGTGATTTGCATATTTAAATAAATACTTCAAAATTGTCTAATAATGTTATAAAAATGTTTGAAAAAGTTTAAAATATTAATTAATGCTAATAAATACAAAAGAAGAGCTATAGTTTACAACAATGTAACCAAAAAATCAAGCGCTAGTAGAAGTGCAGTTGAGCCAAAAAATGTTTATAAGAAATGAATGTACACCAATTTTCCTCTTCCTAACCTAACAAAATAAATTACATACATATTGTTTAACAAACTATAATCTAATCTGGTGTACACTAACTTGACCCATCGGAACCTAACAAAATTAATTTAATTTACTAAAATATGTTTGGAATTAATTGCAAATGTTGGTCACACCAATTTCACAGATATGTCCTGCCATCTTGTGGAAGTTACATTAAGTATTCGTGCATTCATTGATAGATACATAGAGCAATTTGCATACATAAATCCTAAATAAATATTTAATAATTGTGGAAATTGTTTTAAAAATCATTGCAAAATGGGGTGAAGTTTTCATTAAGCACAGTGCAAAATTTTTCTAAAGTCCCAGGCAGACACCACATGCATGCGCCAACAGGGTTATATTTTTAAATTATTTCCCACCATTTACAATAAATTTTACATTTTTTCTAATGACTACTTCAATATATTTTTCTATGATATTTAACTATATACGTAACATGAAGACGTTGCAGTCATATTGATTTTAACGAATATTCTATACAACAGTGCAGCCAACTTAAGAGTATGTACTTCAGAATTTCTGAACTTACTATTTATTTTTGGGCGTTGCATTCTTTCACAGGTTAAAAGTGCTTAAATTGCATTAGGTTAGCTTTTGGGTTTATCTTTCACAGGTTAGAGTACTTAAATTACATTGGGTTCGTTAAATAGCATGTATAATGTTGGCTGCAATGCGATATTCCATAGAGTAAACCTCTTAGCATTTGTTGGCACATACATGTGGTGTCTGCCTGGGACTTAGAAATTTTCTCACTGCGTTTAATGGAAACTTTATCTACAAAATGTTTAAAATAGTACGAAATCTTATTACAAATGGTAAAGGTATGTAGTTGCAACACTGACATAAGAATGTTGTATGGAAAATCATACAGAGATGCTCTCTAATGTTCAGCCAGTTTAGACCTGTACATTTTGACGAGTTTTAAAAATCATTCATCAATCATGGACAACGATTTATGGGAATTAAAGGGGGGCGGAATTAATAGCGGCGAATTATATTATTCTCCATTAAGTTTTTTTTTTCTTACCTAACAGAAATGGGATCTGGTACAGCAGAACTATTCTCAAGAAGTTGAAAACATCTATTAGGTTTTATTGATTTCTTCTTGGGATTTCGTACAGTGGCGTCTTTTGTGTCATCTGCTATTTTATCAATGTGAAATAATTCACTGTCCTGACGTTCCGAAAAAGGCGCTCTGGAATGAAATAATGCACACGTGGAATTAAATAATTGTAGGTTAGAAACTTAAGTAGATACAAAAATTCAATATACGTTTATATGACTAACCCAAGTCGTTCTTCGAGTCTTTTATCTTCAAGGAAGTCATCAACGTCTTTTGTGTTGCAATTCTTCCGCCATGATTTTTTATTTTTCTTTGAAACCTTCTTTTTCAAAACAACTTTACCTTCACTGATTTTCATTTTGGCCACCATAACCATATTCTTTCACTATCGTTCTCTATCACTCTATGTTCACAATTGTTCACAATCTGTTCACAATCATGAGACAGGAGCATAGAGATCGAAGATCAGGAGCATAGAGAACCACAGAGTAATGTTTAATTCTCTGTGTGGAGAACCATCAAGAGCAGCGATAACCCCTGGAGGCTTTTGCCATCACGTGCATAGATCATGTGCGGTTCCAAGCGGCCAGTCGATACAACTCTACTGGCATTTTTAGTTTATGTAAGCAGAAACAGGTTCCACATTTCAATATCTGTCGCAAAAATCAAGTTGTTTAAATTTGCAAATTCATAATATGACGATTCTAGCGCAAAAGACTAACTAACCGGCACTATCGGATCCGTAGATTTATGGCCGTACGGACATAAGCTCGCCATATATTCTTATCCTGAGCTAATGTTTTCCAATTATCCCTGTATAATCTGCTTCCTTCAAATCATGGTTAACGTTATTCTCCCTCCTCATTCTTGGTCTACCAATTGAGTGTTTCCCCTCTGATTTTCCTAGAAGAAGCTTCCATGCCCCTCTTTCATTCCCCATTCGTGCTACATGCCCTGCCCGTCGCAGTATTAACTGTTCTTATTATATGCCCTATTTGGTTTGTATAAAAATCATGTAGCTCACTGTTATGTATTTTTCTCCATTCACTTGTCTGATCACCTCTCTTTGGTCCAAACATTTTTCTAACAACTTTATTCTCAAATACTCCCTTAAAGCGAGAGTCCATGTTTCGTATAATTTAACCGGGAGAATAACAGTGTTATATGTTTTGAGTTAAAATTTTTTTGAGAGAAGTATGGAGGACAAGAGTCCCTGCAATACATAATAGCATGCTCTTACAGAATTGAACCTATGTTTAATTTCTTTGTACACCTCATTCGTGTTTGAAATTATTGTTCCTAGATATTATAATTCAACCTAAATTATATAAATATCGAATGCCCTAGTATAAATATATGTATCAAATCCAAAGCCAAACATTTTTATTTAATGCTGCCATAATGATTTGTATAATTATACAGTCACAGTCAGTTAATTAAATTTTAATTAGCCTAATTAAAACCTTTTGTATTGAGAGTTACAGGGCGAAGTGATATTTACCCAACTGTCGTCATTAAATCAGCTGCACAACCCAACTTGAAAGAACGAAAGAGTTGATATTGTTCACATTGAATTTTTTTTTTTGTCAAATGCCACCAGGTTGTCTTTTACGGTATTTTTCTGACTTTCTTCCCTGGAATTGGCGAAATTATAATCCATTTCTTAGGTTGGGGCACCTGGAAGACAGAGTTAGGTTACCCCGATGATATGATGGGCTATAAATGATAATGAGTGGCAGAAGAGTCCTTAAACATAAACAACCTAAATTCCAGACCATGGGCAATCACAGGAGTAATTACCTTTATCGAAGAATTCTTCGGGAATCGAACATGGGACCCCATGAACTGTAGTCAGGAACGCTGACCATTAGTCCATGATGCTGGCCTCAATCAAGACATAAATACGTTCCTAATATCGCCCATGTAAAGTAAATTGTAGTTTATCATTTTCATCATCATCCGTCAGGAATTTGGCCTTTGTAGACCTGCCTCGGCTCCATCCAGCAGTCTTTTAAGAGGTCTTCCTGGTCGTCGATGCCCTTTGGGTTTATACTGAACTATCATTTTTGGGATTCTTGAATTATCCATTTTTTTTACATGGTCTACCCAGTTTAATTTATATCTGATGAATTTTTCTTCTACTGATTCTATATCTAATTGTTCTAAAATTCTTCATTATTTTTTCGATCTAAAAGAGTGTATCCTGCTGTCCTTCAGATAAATTTAATTTCCGTTGCTTCGATACTGCATTACAAGCCTGTCCAGAGTCTAAAAGTGGCAGCCCCACTACTGGACAACCTAACTATAAGGCTAGTAACCTATCTTAGGGAAAACTACATTACTTTCAAGCCTCAGAAAAGCAATATAAGGATAGTTTATAATAATTAAATTTGAGTTTTTTTTACTCACCTCATATCTTGATTTTTAACCCATTCGCTTCAGGTGTAAACGCTCAATGTATTCGTCCAGAAACCGGATTTGAGTTATTGTAAATTATATGGTTTATTTTCAGACATTAAAAACAAACAAAATATAACGGTACTCGACATCACAATAAGGGTGAAGGCCAAAACACATTCCTGTACTATTCATAAATGTTAACAAAAGATTACCCTGCCAAGGGATGTACAAACTATTGCAAAATATATAACAGCAGAGTTAAGCGAGTGTATCACGTCTTCTGAGTTGAAGGCCTTTTAACTGCCGGCGAGTGTAGCTTGTCTTTTGAGGCGAATGGATTAAGCAGACTCGTGTTTCGTTACTGAATTCGTGACATTGTCGATGCATCACACACGATATCACGAATTCAGTGACGAAACTAGAGTCTGCTTAAAAATCAAGATATATGAGGTGAGTAAAAAACAACTCAAATTTAATTAAAATAAACCTTATTGTGTTATTTCCTACCTACATATATTTAACAGTTTATCATCTTTATACATAAAAAATAGTGAGAGTCTGTCTGTCCTTCATGGTATCAAAAACTACTTAATCGATTTTAATGGGGTTTTTATCATCATTTAGAGAATTTTTATAGGATAGTTATCACACTTTACATATTACCCTACCTACTCCATCCATAGCAATTCTGCCCGAAGGCAGGTCCTTCACTGCAATCATAGCATTTTCATGCTATGCTTGCAGCTTTACTAGTAAATTGTAGGTGGTGGTAGCTTCCCGTTGCTTTCCACACCGGTGAAGGATGATAATGATGATGATAAGGGCGATGATGATGATGATGGCATATGATTTCGGGGACCGTTTGGGCCTTAAAGTTTTCCTGACATTTGTCTTACAGGTGAGAAAAACCCCCGAAAAAACCTCACCCAGAAAAACTGCCCCGATCGGGGATCGAACCCGGGCCCGCTGCGTGACAAGACAGCACGCTACCTCGAGACCACAGCGGTGGACTACTCCTACTATAGGGCCGGAACTGGAAAAAAAAGTGCATCGGTGCACTAAAAAGTAGCTTTTTGGACGCTTAAATGGCTTATGCTGCCTAAATTATAACAAATACACTAAATGAATGTAAAGTGAATTGAATATCTAAAAAAAAAATGACAAAAAAAGTTTCCAACAGCATATGTCTTTTATAAGATTCATGATGTGTTCCGTTGAGGTATTATTCAAAATGAATATAAAATTATGGAATATTCACTTGAAAGGTCCGTCTCCTCAACTTAATTAATTATTTAACTGTAGCGCTTTCGGGACTTGTCCCATCATCGGCAGGAAAGCGCTACAGTTAAATAATTAATTAAGTTGAGGAGACGGACCTTTCAGGTGAATATTCCATAATTTTATATTCATTTAGCATATGTCTATCTTTTAGGGATAACTCACAGTAACAATTTTTGCCTTTCAGCTCATTGATACCAAGGAAATCGGTATAAGTAGATTCTGGGGTAATCAGCACGGGATATCTAAAATTAGTCACTATATAAATTTATAATACATAGGCTCAATTCTGGAAATGCATGCTATTATGCATTGCAGAGACTTTTGATGTCCCAACTCCTTTCGAAAAACGTTAAGCTGAGAATATATAAAACTATTATTCTACCAGTTATATTATATGGGTGCGAAACATGGACTCTTACTTTAAGGGAGGAAAGGAGATTACGAGTATTTGAGAATAAAGTTCTTAGGGAAATTTTTGGACCAAAGAGAGATGAACAGACAGGTGAATGGAGAAGACTACATAACAATGAACTACATGGTCTTTATAGGAAGCCAGATATAATAAGAACAGTTAAGTCCCGTAGACTGCGATGGGCAGGACATGTTGCGCGTATGGGGAATGAAAGACGTGCATGGAAACTTCTTGTAGGAAAGCCAGAAGGAAAACGCCCAGTTGGTAGACCAAGAATGAGGTGGGAGAACAACATTAACTATGATTTGAGGGAAGTAGATTATACAGGGAATGATTGGAAAGCATTAGCTCAGGATAGGGATGTATGGAGAGCTTATGTCCGCGCGGCCATGAACCTACGGGTTCGATAGTGCCAGTGAGTAAGTAAGTAAGTAAGTATATAAATTTATAATTTTTTTCTTTTTTTTTTTTACTTATTCAACTAAACATAAAAATACATTTAATTTATTTAGATGTAGCTAGCGCACGCCAGGTATTACCTAGTTGTAGCATAATATGAAAATAGCACGTGGAGATATCAAAACAGAAGGTTCATATTCCAGTATTTTAATGCTCCCATATTTAATTCAGTAATTATGGCACACCCTACAACATTTAATTAATTATACAAATGTTTAATTAGCTTAATTAAAACCTTGTGTATTCAGAATTTCGTGGTTTCCCCACTACAAGCAGGTCTACCAATAAAAAACATATTTCTACTCGTATTTAGTTTATAATTGAAGCTAGCAAACACTTTGGTCACTAAATGTTGCTAATTTATGGATCTCAACTTTCTGTTCAGTTTACCCACAAGCAAGTTTCGACGCGTCTATTTCATTCCCCATTCGTGCCACATATCTTGCACATCACAGTCTAAGAGACTTAACTGTTATTATATCTGGTTTCCCACAAACATCAAGTAGTTAACTGTTATGTAGTGTTCTCCATTTGCCTGTCTGTTCATATCTCTTTGGCCCAAAACCTTTCTTAAGAACTTTATTCTCAAATACGCGTCATCTTTTCTCATCCCTTAAAGTAGGCCTAAGAGTCCATGTTTCACGTCCAGATAATAAAACTGGTAGTCCCGAGTCTGAAAATTTTCAGGCTCGTAAAAGATCCTTAAGCCTGAATGAAAAAGCCTCTAAGCAAAATTTACCGAATTTTCCCGTCCTAGTACTACCTTGGTTTCCTAGATGTCAGTATGATGCGGAACGCTGACTACGGACCACTCAAATGACATCTATACGAAAACAAGTGTATCTAAATTAGTATGGTTCAAATTCTTCCCTGTAGGGGGAGAGCGCCTATATCTATGTTAAGGGATACATGGGCTTACAATAATAATAATAATAATAATAATAATAATAAGAAGAAGAAGAAGTGTTTAATATATTTTCGGTTTAATGTTTTTTTAGAGACGTTGGGAAGACAAGAGTCCCTGTAATACATAATAGCATACATTTCCAGAAATTAGCCTATGTTTATTTCTTTGTGCGCCTCATTCTTGTTTCTAATTATTGTTCCTAGGCATTTGGATTCAGCCACTACTTCAGAATTTCCCTCGTTTATCATTTTAATTGTCCATTTTCACTAAATCACTTGAGCTTTTTGCATGGATGTCCTCCCCGAGATCCGAATGGGGGGGGATTATTTCATCTCCGGAAAATTTTACTCCTGTGGAACCCACATTCGCGTTTCTTGATGGTTGTATTTTTATACTTCTATACTTGAAAGATCGTCACTCTTTTGAACAAGGTGCTTTTTTCTTCTGATATATCGCCTTTGACCTATACGGCACATTATTATTATTATTATTATTATTATTATTAAGTTATTATTATTTATTATTATTATTATTATTATTATTATTATTATTATTGTCGGCCGCGGTGGACTAGTGGTTATGCTCCTTGCCTCTAGTCACGAGAGTCGCGGGCTCAAACCCGGCCGGGTTCGATGGATTTTTAGGATGGTAAAATCCAAGGAGCAAGTCCTCCGGGAGGGACTTTAAGCCGTGGGTCCCGAGTCTGAAGATTTTTAGGCTCCTAAAAGATCCTTAAGCCTGAATTAAAAGGCCTCTAAGCAAAATTTACCGAATTTTCCCGTCCTAGTACTACCTTGGTTTCCTAGATGTCAGTATGAGGGCGGAACGCTGACCACGGATCACTCAAATGACATTTATACGAAGACAAGTGTAACTAAATTAGTATGGTTCAAATTCTTTCCTGTAGGGGGAGAGCGCCTAAATCTCTGTTACGGGAAAATAGGCTTACAAGATTACAAGAAGATTATTATTATTATTACTGTATTCTTTTTCTGTTAGTATGGAAGTAATAGAATAACGAATATTGAAATGGTATGGGCATCTGAAGAGGATGGAGAATAACAGAATCCCAAGAATGATGTTAGATTAGAATTCTGAAGGCAGGAGGAGGAGAGGGTATCTCAGGAACAGTGAATGGATGAAGTGAGATGAAAAATGATCAGCAGAGACCACAAAGAAGAAGATGCTGAGGAAAGAAATCTGTGGCGGAGCAAAATACATTTGGGCTGAAGGATAACTACTGCAATGCAGAGAAAATCCTCAAAAAAATTGTTGTTGTCCACGGCTGTTGGTCTCGTGGTAGGTCTCTGCCTCGTACGGAGCGGGACCGGTCTGGGCAAGTTTTCTGGGTGATGTTTTTTTCGAGGGTTTTTCTCACCTGTGCTACATATGTCATTAAACTTTTAAGGCTCAAACGGTCTCCGAACATTATCAGGCCATCATTATCATCATTAACATATTCACCATGAATGCGTGTGTGAATGTTGTGTTGTCTCGGAGGAGGCACTGACATTGAGCTGATCACTCATTCTTCCATGTCCTTGTGTGGTTAAAAAAGTATGTATGTGTGAACCACAGTTAAAATCCCTTTCCCGACAGGTCGTGTCACTGTAAGGCCCGAGTGGTGTATGTCACGTAAAAGTACCTATAAGGCAAGAGGTTAAACTGCGGTAAAAGTAAAATAAAGTAAAGTGATCCCACTACAGGCCTCAGGAGGCCCTTGGGGTAGTGGGAGGTTAAGGCTCCCACTTTTTGGACAATCGGCACTTGATGTCAGCCGGGTAGTCACCCCAGGACCCGAGTCCGGTACTCATTTCCTTTAGAGGCTGAGTCGACTCCAGGACCATAGTGCCGCCTGAAGGTTTGGATCAATTTAAAAATCCTGACCCACCGGGACTCGAACCCTCGACCTTCTGGCTTGTAGCGCAGTGCCTTAACCATTACTCTACAGCGTGCCTCTAACGGAAATGAGTACCAGACGCTTGTTCTGGGGGTAAAGGCGGCCGTCACGCAGGGCTGACAACCCGGCTGATAAAGTGTCGATTGTCTAGAAAAAGTGGGAGCCTTAACCTCCTACTACCCCAAGGCCTCCGGGCCTGTTGTGGGAACACTTTACTTTTTTTTTACATCTCTGTACTCCTTTATGCTCATATCGTATAGAACTCGTTGATTTGCTACAACTAATCAAAATTTCGTTGTTAAATTTGCTGAAGTTACAAAATAAGCTCAGTTTTGCCGACATTTTGTCATAAAATCTTCGTTTGTTTTTAGTAATTACACCAATGAGTACAGATAATAGCTTCTGTATTCTTTGGAAACGCCGGCAAATTGTGTCCGGAATTCAAGTAGTTCAAATACACGACGTATCACGTCAGCGTAGAATTCTCGCGCCAGCGCTCCACGTTGTAGAGAAACCACACGCATTCAAAAACAAGGGGAGCGATTAGAACGAGGTTTTGCGCTGGCGCTTTGCGTCGTAAATAAATAATAGCATGATGCCATGACATGTTTTATTAAAGAAATATAATTGGTTATTTATCTCTCTTTAAAATACACAAAGTACATTTTACATGTTTTTGTACAAAAATCGTTGTTGATCTCATAAATAAAGAAATACTGTTAAATTATCTCTTGGTGACTTTAAGCCACATGCCGTTGGCTGGAGAAGTGACCCAAGTTCTTGAGTTGAATTCTGGACGGAGCGTAGATAGAGCACAAGTGCTGAATTCATAATTCAAGAGTAGCGCCGCTAGACCCACCTTCACTTGTAGCACACCGTACCGGAAACCTGAAATGTACAAACACGTTCTGACAAATTTCTCCTGAAACAGTTACACATTCTTCCATTTTGAATGTATTATCGATTAAACAAACTCCCTAGACATAAATCCTTTAGCAACAAAAATATCTGTTGGATATAAAAACGCCGATCAAATAATTTGCCTAAGTGCATTTCATGTTTAGAAAATAAAATTTATTTCCTTTTCATAAGTAATGCCACGAGTGATTTCTAAATTATCGATAAATTCACGACTCACGAAGTGGAGAGTGAATTTATCTAGAGAATTTGGAAATCAAGAGTGGCATTTGTTAGGACTATTTAACGAATAAAATTAAGCTGTTTACTCACAAATCATTATTTAACTATAGTTATTTTAAAATATTTATATATTTAATGTAAACGGCGATGTTTGAAAACAAATGAGAAACGATAGGTACGCTTCTACTGCTTCTTTTGTTTATCACTGCAACCAGATCATACTATTTAATTGCCAAAGGAACGCAATATTGTAAGGAGGAGCTTTCTTTAATATGGTAATTATAACACTGATAAATATTTGGTGAAACACGACTCTGATTGGTTGTAAAACAGAAATCATTTGAAACGTGATTGGTCATTGACTCCCATTTGGGGCATGAGTTAAATAGTCATTATAAGATACTTACAAAGGAAGTGTCAACCACTTCGTGCCGAAACCTAACTTGAAATTTCTCCCAGAGAAACGTTGTCATGTACCAAGCCCGCGTGCAAAAACTTAACTGCCGTTTTTAACCCTTAAATTGGCGATCAAATAATTTTTCTTGCCAGTTATTTAAATGTTACGGACCACAAGGAAAACAAAATCATGCAAAACTGTAAATTATTTTTGTACATTATTGCGTAATTTGACGCAAATTTAAGTAATTTCTACCCATTGTTATTCTATAAGCATTCGACACAGTCAAGACATCAAAACTCTTAAATATATTGGAAGACAGAAATATACCAAATTTACTTCGGCAGAACATACACAATATTTACAAAGACAACACCATAAAGATTAAATTCAATAACAGATTTTCTGAAGAAGGAATTATAAATCGTGGTGTGAGACAAGGCTGCCCCCTATCCCCAACACTCTTTGCAATTTATATCAATGAAGTAATATGTTGCTGGAACAAGAAATATAAATTTGGAATAAGAATATCAGAAAATAGAAAATTAAACACCCTATTGTTTGCAGATGACCAAATAATAATAGCAAATTCCGAAGATAATCTACAGAAAGGTCTGTATGAACTTAACAAAATTACAGAAGAATATGGATTGAAGATATCTACAGAAAAAACAAAAATTATGGCATTTCAAGGTGTAGATCCTGTCAGAAGTAAAATTGTACTGGACAATAACATTTTGGAGCAGGTGAATAATTTTACATATCCAGGATGCAATATCTCATATGAAGAAGAAAAGGATGTAAATGCAAAAATATCTAAAATTTTAAGAATTTTAGGGTTAATAAATTCTATCTTCAAGCCACAGTTAGTCCAAAAGCATTCAAGATTAAAAGTGTATAAAACACTGGCTCTTCCAACTCTTTTGTATGGTAGCGAAGTATGGACGTTGAAACAGAAGGATATACAGACACTTAGATCTGCTGAAATGGGATACCTTCGGAGGACTGCAGGATACACACTTCTGGATCACAAAAAAAATGAAGACGTCTTAGAAGAATTACACATGGAACCTTTAGAAAACAAAATTTCTGATTATAAGTCAAAATGGATGCAACATGTTCATCGAATGGAAGATCACAGGATACCCAAACAAATGTTAAAATATCAACCTGCAGGAAGAAGAAGACCAGGACGTCCACTCAAAAGACTTTTGGATGGTGTTTCTCTTGAGGCCGAAACAGGTCAACAAATGGCCTAAATTCGTGAATGTACTATGATGATGATGATGATGATGATGATGATGATGTTATTCTATTGTTTTATATACAATATTAAATAAATCAAATTATTATATCTTATAGGATACATTTACAATTTAAGGTTAACTAAATGGCACAGAAATCGAAGCCAGAATCCAGAAATGGAAACCGGCTGTACGGAGCAATCAAGGCATTATTTGCAATTTTATGTATTGTATGCATAATTCGTAAAGGTTTATTCGTCAATTTTTATGATATACGCAACATGGACACTTACTTTAAGGGTGGAAAGGAAATTGCGAGTATTTGAGGATAAAGTTATTAGGAAAATGTTTGAACCAAAGGGAGATGAACAGACAGGGGAATGGAGAAGAATACATAACAGTTAGCTACATTATCTTTATAGGAAACCAGATATAATAACAGTTAAGTCTCGTAGACTGCAATCGGTAGGATATGTGGCACAAATAGTAAATGAAAGAGGTGCATGGAAGCTTCTTGTATGAAATCAGAAGGAAAACGCCCAGTTGGTTGACCAAGAATGAGGTGAGAGAATAACATTAACCATGATTTGTGGGAAGTAGTTTACATAGGGGATGATTGGAAAATATTAGCTCAGGATAGGAATGAATGGAGAGCTTATGTCCGCGCGGTCATGAACCTACGGGTTCGATAGAACGAGAGTTAGTTAGATAGTTCGTTATTTAGGATAATTATTTAATGTAATTAGTGGAATTGTTGTGCTATTGATCTTGTATCTAGTAAGCCCATGTTTTCCTTAACAGAGATTCAGGCGCTCTCCCCCTACAGGGAAGAATTTGAACCATACTAATTTAGTTACACTTGTTCTTGTATAGATGTCATTTGAGTGGTCCGTGGTCAGCGTTCCGCCTCATACTGACATCTAGGAAACCAAGGTAGTACTAGGACGAGAAAATTTGATAAATTTTGCTTAGAGGCCTTTCATTCAGGCTTAAGGATCTTTTACGAGCCTGAAAATCTTCAGACTCGGGATATAGGGCTTAAAGTCCCTCCCGGACGACTTGCTCCCTGGATTTTTCCGTCCTAAAAATCCATTGACCCCGGCCGGATTTGAACCCGCGACCCTCGGGAAGAGAGGCAAGGAGCATAACCACTAGTCCACCGCGGTCGATTGTGTTATTGATAAATAGAAAATTTATGACTTCTTGATTATGAACTGGGAATGTGAATGACTCTCCGCTTAACTTAGAGCGGAGTTGAATGAGATGGGTTCAACGTGGGCGGCATGTAGTGAGGGTTATCAAATCCATCGAGTGAGGAGTTGTGTTACTCCCTGTAGTTTAAATGAGAGTTTCGCGCTGAATTTTAGTGACTTGAAGTTAAAAACGACAGTTTTTTGGACACGACCTTGCTACATCACTGTGCTTATCTGGAAGAAATTTCAAGTAGGTTTCGGCATGCAATGGTATAATTGCATATATTATGGTATATAATGTCAGATATAATTGGAAAACATTAGCTCAAGAAAGGGATGTACGGCCATGAACCTACATATTTGATAGTGCTAGTGAATTAGTTATGTTATAACTCGTCCATGGCGCGACATGCCTACAGTAGAAGGTCTTTGGCCTACCTACCAGCCGGCTGTTGGCCTCACATCTACATACGTTAATCACACAAGTAGATTATCATTCCCGCCAGTGTAGGGGTGACATGTGGTCAGCATATCGGTTTTCCCAGTTGTTACAGCAGGTTTTCTCAACTTGGGAATTAGTTATAGCTGTTATAAGTAAGGTTCGGAAGTTGAGGACCTATAAAATGCCTATAAAAGACCTTTAAATTGATCTAAAAATATCCTATAAAAGACCTAAAAACTGGAAACAGGAAGTAAAAACTGTTGCAGTTGCTAACGAGTGGATAAAGACAACCTCGTTGCCTTCACCCTCTGCTCGAGTTAATTGTCATCACCATGTGGTAACTTCTTAGAACATTTGAAATCGAAATACAATAGTTCAGGTGGTCAATAGACTGGTGGTTAAAAATAATGTGATATTTTGCGAGGGTTCAATAGTTTCTCGCGGAACAAAAGTGTTTGCAATGTGAAAACTTTTTAGAAAGTAAAAATAGATAGTGTTTTTAAAGAAGTTGGAATTGAGAGTGGACTCCGCGGATTCTTGAATTATACAAATGGTAAAAATTTGGTAAAAATAAGGTAAAATTGCAAAAAAAAAGTCGTTAAGACCTGAAAAATGGCTAAAAAGGACCAAAAAAATAAAAAAGTAGAAAAAGGACGGATAAAATCTACAATTTTCTGGCCTACAATGACCCAAAAATATATTTATATTATGTTGGGCCTATTCTTCAGACATAAAATAAAAAAAATAATTCTTCCCCAATTTCCGAGCCATAAGGTCCGATGGATATACTCTGTGAACATCTTGTTCCTCAAATGGAAAATGATTCATTGATTGATTGTGTTACCTATACAAACACGAGGTCCTTCACCAAAAGGCAGGTATGTGAAGTGGTCTCTTGAATTCTTATTGTCCTCTGAGAATCGATCCGGGTCGAATCGTTCAGGATCCGGATAGTTCTGTGGATCGTGGTGAAGTGCATATACTGGAATCAGAACCTTAGTTCCTTCTTCTAATTCCACTGATGAATCCGGAATGGTGTAGGGTTTTCTGCACACTCGGTATATATTAGACTCCAGCGGATATTTTCTCAGCGTCTCTGCAACAAATTAATTGACCATGCTATTAAAAAAACAATTTTTTTCCCCAGTTGTATCGGATGAATATTTTTAATAAGTCGTTATTTTATGCCGATGATGTGGTGATATCAGGCGATAAAGAGAAGATACTAAGTGCCAACACACACACAATATTGAGTAACACTAAGAAATTGGGGCTGGAAGTATTTTTTTTCAAATGCCCCAGGTTTGTCTTTCGACATTCCTGGTTTCTCTCCTGGCATGGCGTACTTGTAACCCACTCCTGAGGTTGGGGCGCCTTGAAGGCGGGGTTACGTTGCCCCGATGATATGATGGGTGATGATGATGATGATAATGGTGCGCCAGGAGAGTCCCTAAACCTAAGCTTAACCTAAGATGAATATGAACGATGATTATAGCGATGGCCATATGATTTCGGGGACCGTTTGGGCCTTAAAGTTTTCCTGACATTTGTCTTACAGGTGAGGAAAAACCCCGATAAAAACCTCACCCAGAAAAACTGTCCCGACTGGGGATCGAACCCGGGCCCGCTGCGTGACAAGGCAGCACGCTACCCCAAGACCACAGCGGTGGAACTAAATATATGTTCACACATAGAAATACATTATGAATTGGTCAAATTAGCCAAATGAAGTAAATTTATAACAAGTGGGTAGGATTACAAGGGAAACCACTAGATTATTAAAGCGTAAAAAGAGGGAATATTTGATATGAATTCAAAACATAGAAACATAACAAATTTATATCAGGGAATTACAATAGAGAGGAAATGTTTCAGGCTATAGCAAATTAATTGAACATGGTATTAAAAAGTTACTGAACCTTCCCATCATAGTAATACCTTGCTTTCCTAGATATCACCATTAGGCGGAACACTGTCCACGGGCCACTCATTGACATCTATACGATAACAAGTGTAAATAAATTACTACGGTTGTATTTCTCCTCTGTAGGGGACAAATATAATATAACTGGGACAATAACAGTTTTATATATTTTCAGTTTTACCTTTTTTGAGAGAAGTTTGGACGACGAGTGTCCCTGTAATGCATAATAACTTGCATTATCACTTTTTTATTCAATACCACCACGTTGTCATCTCGACATTCTGCTATTCTCTTCTGGCATGGTGTTATTGTAACCCACTTCTGAGGTTGGGGCGCCTGGAAGGTTGATTTATCTATCTATAATATAATGACGTAGCCCAATGTTGAGCCATAATATCTCCTTTTTCAAAGAGTTACTAGACCAAGGTATTTTTTTAGTTACCTTATTTGCCCATAGATGTTATGAATGGCATGCGGTCAATACACCTACTCAATGAGATATCAAACAGACAACTAAGCTATACTGGAAAGTTGAGGTCGGCCAATTTTACTTGAAGGCCTTTTTTATTCAGGTTTAAGTATCTTTTACGAGCCTTAAATTCTTCAGACTCGAGACCGACAACTTAACATTCACCAGCGTGGAAAGCAACGGGAAGCTACCACACCTACAATTCCCTAGTAAAGCTGCAAAACATAGCATGAAAATGCTATGATTGCAGTGATAGATCTGCCCTCAGGCAGAATTACTAGATAGATCGATGATTAATTTATTTGTGTACCTTTCATTCCTATTTGTAATTATTGTTCCTAGGTATTTGAATTCAGTCACTTCTTCAAAATTTTCATTTGTGATTAACTGCTCATTTCCATTATATAATGTATTTCTATGTGGCTACAGTTTGTTAATTAGTTTTAATAACTCACCTGCTACAACTCTGTCCATAAGTTTTAGACCCAAAACAATCTCGTACGTGAGTTTGCCTCCATGCTCCTCCTTCGCATGTTCAACTTCTGCTCTGAGCTGAGATTGCAGTTCAGGTTGGTGAGCTAATTCATTGAGGCAGAAACTCATGGTTGTGGATGCCTTTTCACTTCCAGCTCTTAAGAACATGGCAGCTTGTGCAGCCAGCATCACTTCATCAAAATCTGTCAAACAAATACAAAACGTATTATGACCTTGTAGAAGATTTTCGGGCTGTTGGTCGTGATCTTGAGGCTTGAAAGTTGAAATAGGGCATTCTTACAAATCATTAAGAATGTAACTGACCGCATTCGAAAACTACAAAGATAAGAAGACATAAAAACTATATACAGGCCTAGGAGCTACGTTACAAGATCTTAATAAAAACATTTACAAAGATATTCTTGGCATATAATTCAATAGGAGGAAAATGAAGAACCTCCTGAGACCTATAAAGGACCAACTTCACAATCATCAATCAGTATATTAAGTCTTTAATAACGTAATGATCTTTTTGGTGATAAAATCGTAAAACATGTAACAGTCAATATTTAGTCTTGAAAATGACAGCTTCGCTGTTGAAACATGTTGACTCTTTTAATTTTTAATTGATAAAATTGTACATTGACTACATGTTTTAAGTATGTATATACAGATAATAATAATAATAATAATAATAATAATAATAATAATAATAATAATAATAATAATAATAATAATAATAGCTTTATTTTACCTGGCAGAGTTAAGGTCTTAAGGCCTTGTCTGCCACTCAACCAGGTTTTAAAAACACAAAAAAATAGTCTTACATCTAAATTGCAATATACATTAACGATTACATGTTATAAATACAATACAATTAATATTTATAATGTATTTTGAATTACTCTAAATTTAACGAATTAAATATATAATATATACAAGATATATAAAAAATGAGAAAAGATTATTAATGACATAGTATAAATTTAAATAAATAAAGATAAATTAATTAGTAGACAACAGGTAACTGTATAAGCTTGACTTAAAGGTGCCAAGTGTGCGGCAACCCCTGATATCTTGAAGAAGGAAATTCCAGGAGCGGGCAGAGGCTACTGTGAAGGGAGTAGAATAAGAAGAAGTGCAATGAAGAGGAATTGTTAGCAGACTGTTATCTTGTGACCTAGTGTCAATATTGTGGTAAGAGGATAACTTCTCAAATCTGGACGCCAGGTAAGTAGGAATGTAGGAATTCAGAAGCGTGAAAAGTAGTGAAAGAGAGTGCAATTTATACACACACACACACACACACACACACACACACGCACGCGCACGCACGCACACACACACATATATATATATATACACACACACACACTGCATAACAGTGAATTACATGGTCTTTATAGGAAGCCAGATATAATGAGAACAGTTAAGTCTCGTAGACTGCGATGGGCAGGACATGTGGCATGAATGGGGAATGAAAGAAATGCTTGGAAGCTTCTTGTAGGAAAACCAGAGGGAAAACGTCCAGTTGGTAGACCAAGAATGAGGTGGGAGAATAACATTAACTATGATTTGAGGGAAGTAGATTATACAGGGGATGATTGGAAAACATTGACTCATGTTAGGGATATATGGAGAGTTTATGTCCGCGCGACAATGAACCTACGGGTTCAATAGTGCCAGTGAGTTAGAGTTAGTTAGTTAGAGTTTATATATATGTGTGTGTGTGTGTGTGTGTGTATGTGTAAAGTATATCATTGAAATAAATCATTGAATAAGTACGAGTAAATCAACCATTAACTAACCAAACAAATAATAAATGTATAAATAAAACACTTATAAATGAATACATAAACATTACTTTGAAATAAATAATGGAAAGGGAGTAGAAAAGATTATGAGTATTTTGGAATAAAGTTCTAAAAAAAAATTGGACCAAAAAGAAATGTACATACAGGCGAATGGAGAAGAGCGAGCTACATGATCTATACAGGAAACCAGATATAATATGATCAGACGCTTCACAGACTGCTATGGGAAGGGCGTGTGGCACGAATGAAAAATAAAAAAGGACACGAAAGCTTCTTATAGGAAAATCAGAAGAAAACGCTCAGTTGGTAGTCTAATAATGAGGAGGGAGAATAATATTAACCAAGATTCGAGGGAAGTAGATTATACAGGAGATGATCATAAAATATTAGCTCAGTATAGGGATGTATGGAGAGCTTATATCTGCGCGGGCATGTACATACGAGTTCGATAATACCAGTGAGTTAGTTAGTTTTAAAAATCGTTGCTAAACGTTAAAAATATTACAAAATGTTATTACAAATGTATATAGTAAAACAGTGACAAGTATGTTGTAAAGCATAGAGTAACCTATTCTGAAGTTGAGCCCAAAGAATCAATAAATACACAATTCTATATAAAAATAAATATATACATAAAAAGTAAATTCAAATAAATAATTGAAGAAGTAAATCATCATTAAGAGGACAAATAAACAAATAATAAATAAATTATAAATAAGTACATAGAAAGTATATTGAAACTCATAATTGAATAAATCAAACATTAAGGGCCGGTTTCACCAACAGAGGTAACTGTATTACGCCAGTTTAAGCTATGCATTATACACGGGGAAAACTGGCGTAATACAATTACCTCTGTTGGTGAAATTGACCATAAGTGGGAAAACAAATCCATCCATAGTAATTCTGCCCGAGGGCAGGTCTTTCACTGCATTCATAGCATTTTCATGCTATGCTTTGCAGCTTTACTAGGTAATTGTAGGTGTGGTAGCATCCCGTTGCTTTCCACACCGGTGAAGGATATGATGATGATGACGATAATTATA
The DNA here is from genome assembly GCA_030220185.1 of Diploptera punctata. Lineage (NCBI taxonomy): Eukaryota > Metazoa > Arthropoda > Insecta > Blattodea > Blaberidae > Diploptera > Diploptera punctata. The sequence goes on along the minus strand of JASPKZ010007671.1, from coordinate 602,717 downwards.
AGGATGATGATGATGGCTATATGATTTCGTGGACCGTTTGGGCCTTAAAGTTTTCCTGACAGTTGTCTTACAGGTGAGGAAAAACCCCGATAAAAACTTCACCCAGAAAATCTGCCCCGACCGGCAAGGCAGCACGCTACCTCGAGACCACAGCGGTGGACTAACAAATAAATAATAAATTAATAAATGAAGAAATTATAGATAATACATAAAAAGTAGATTGAAATAAACAATGGAAGAAGTTGTTTTTGTCACCAGGTTATCTTTTATGACATTTCTAGCTTTTTCCCCTAGCATTGGCGGAATTGTAATCCATTTCTTAGGTTGGGGCATCTGGAAGGCGGAGTTACGTTGCCCCGATGATATGATGGATGATAAATGATGACATTCCAGACCATGGGCAACCACAAGAATAATTCCCTTTAAGAAAAAAATCCTATGGTCTGACCGGGAATCGAACCCGGGACCTCATGAACAGTAGTTAGCAACTCTGACCTCTAGCCCATGAGGCTGGTCACAATGGGAGAAGTATTACCTGTTTAAGGAGCAAGCGCAGTTGTTGACGGTGGACACTGCAGTCGTGTTTATGCAGGAATAGATCACGTGGCACAGCTATCTATAAGTGCAGAGGGGAATGGGACGTGGGACGCTGACAGCGTAAACTGCCTTATATGACGTCACGTGTAGCAACAAACAGAGCTTCGTAATTGTTCCGCCTGCAGAGATATTTTGAATGACTAATAACTAATTTATTTGAATGAAATGTGTATTTACCTTCATCCTTGTCTGCTGTTGCTGGGTGAACCGGGTCATCTGCAACGCATGTCTTGTTCCTCGCGAGCATCAGAAGCTGCATCACATCCTTCTTCATCACCTGATTCTCATCCCGATAACGTATTATCTCCACTATTATATTCTTAAAAAACCTCGTCACATCCTCAGAAAACATAGACACTTTCAACAATCTTGTAAGCCGCGGCGAAATCGAGTTCAAAATTTCCATAAACGTATCTCCATTAGCTTCAATGACGCGGTGCCCCATCTTGCTAATCTCAGAATTTTCATCAGTCATCGCGTCCACTTCAATCCCAAACGCGCAGGACCCTGTGGCGTCCATTGTAAAGTTCACTAACTCACTGTAAACGTCTAGGACATCGTTTGTCTTCAGCTGGTCCTCCAGGTGCTCGATGAGTTTCTCAGAATAGTGATCAATGTGCTGGTAGACTATTTTGAGCTTGCTGGACGTGAACGCCGGCGTCAATTTCGTCCGAATGTATCTCCATTGATCTCCTTCCAAGTTAAACAAATGACAAGATAGTGGATCTCCTTTGAAATCTGTCTTAATTCCTTTACTCGGGAAACAGGAGAAATCTTTGACGAGTATGTGCTTGATAAGTTCAGGATCTCGAAGCAGGAGCACTGGGGTTCGAGCCTGATATATCCCGACGTACCTCTCACCTAAGAATACCAGAAAATACAAAATTAAACTTCTTATTGTTGGCAAAGGCAACAGGCACACTTTATTGAGTAACACTAAGAAATTGGGACTGCCAACAAAGAAAAAACAGTAGTCTCGTTTTTAGCCCATAGGCAACCAGCGTATGTCAGCCTATTCCCTTTATTAGTGATCGGCTTTCGAGCAGGACTTTCGCTCCATTTCATACACAAAACAAATAGGCCTGCCTACATTTGAAAATAAAATAGCAAAGTTTTGGCTTCTGTTCTCAGTGTTTCAACAGGAGAAAATTCCTCTGCGAGAACTTGGAAAATACATGTGTTAATATACTGTAATGTTGGCATTAAACAAGAATAAACAATGAAATGTACACTAATCTACAACAAATTATCAAAAATCTATTTTATATCATTCTTATAAGTCTAAATCTAATACGGTTACAGTTCTTTTACAAGAAAATGCGAAACCATTTTGGAATAATAATTTCCTAGTGGTGTAGTGAGTACATAGAAATAAGGTATGCTGTCTATAATGAAGAGACACTATATAAATAAAATGAATAATATATAATTTAGCATATAATATTATATAATATTTTTATTTATTTTAATTCCTAAACGTATGGAAGTTATGAAGAGGAAATAAGAAATAGAAATAATAAAGGAAAATTTGCAATTGCTTGCCTTAATGGAATATTGTGGGATAAAAATATAAGTAATAAAAATAACATAAATATATATCATAAAACTGATAAAAGCATCGCTAAAATTATGGAGCAGAACTTTGGCTATTAACAACAAAAAGCAAGTACCTTTTGGCAACTGAAATTAATTTTATACGAAGGGCAGCAGGAATTTCAAGAAGAGAGAAAATTAGAAGCTCAGTTATAAGGGAGAAAATGAAGATTGAAGACACTATTTTAGATTTTATTAAAACTCAGCAATTAAGATGATAGGACATGTCCAGCGAATGGAAGAGGATCGGCTACCAAAATGTGTTTTGGAATCGAAACCTGAGGGAAGACGAGGCAGAGGAAGACCTAAAACCTCCTGGAGACAGGAATATATTTATACATGAAGGAGAAACATCTACAACCAGGAGATTGGATGGACCGACAACATTGGCTATTAGGAATCGGACGATGTCAAATGACATTAATCAACCGATGATCTATTTTTGTTATTATTATTATTAGTATTATTGTTTATTATTAATACTATTATTATTTTATTTTTATTATTGTTACTATTATTACTATTATTATTATTATTATTATTATTATTATTATTATTATTATTATTTGGAAATTAAGACAGTTGTAAAATAGATAATTATCTGTCTATCTATCTATCTATCTATCTATCTATCTATCTATCTATCTATCTATCTACATTATGTAATAAATTTATACGTTCGGTTATATTTTATTTTGAGATCATATTTACCTATTTTTCAGGTTATATTTGCATGCATATTTCGCGATTTTTTTGGTCATAAACATCCGAACCCTAATGACAATGATGATCTCTCACCTTGGGATTTGTTGTAGAGTTGCTGGAATACTAGAGCAGGACAGCGCCTGCGCAGAATTATGTCCTTGACGTTTCCGAATAGAGGCGATGGTTTGATGTGTGTAACACCTTTCCTCTTCCAGTAGGTGTAGGTGGCCACGCAGTATCTATACAGGAGCACGCACAATGATGTCACGGCCAGTAGGATTGTCAACAGTTCCATGTTGGATGACTGCCAGGCGATGTATGGTGACATCCATGTTTCAACGTCGCATTTATACAATAACTCGAATGACTGGACAAAGTCAAATGCGATCACGTAATCTTCCTCGCTGCGAGATAAGCCACCTTCCTTGCAATACTGGCATAAGTCCACCGGTAGTGATTCTGCAATTTAAACTTACATAGGCCTATCTTTCTGTTACCGGTTCATCTACTGACATTGCGTTTTATAATTTATACAGAATTAGCTAATGCGCGGCGTGAGCTGCTACGCCCAAGTAAATGAAAATTAATCTGTTTTTATGTTTAGTTGAATAAGTGTAAGGAAAAAATAATTATTATACATTTATATGGTCCACCGCTGTGGTCTCGAGGTAGCGTGCTGCCTTGTCAAGCAGCGGGCCCGGGTTCGATCCCAAGTCGAGGCAGTTTTTCTGGGTGAGGTTTCTATCGGGGTTTTTCCTCACCTGTAAGACAAATGTCAGGAAAACTTTAAAGCCCAAACGGTCCCCGAAATCACATGGCCATCATTATCATAATCATCATCCGCCGTAGCCGAGCGGTGAAGGTAGGAAGGCTTGGCGCAGAGCTACGGGACTTGCGCTGGTTCGAGTCTCCATGGGGGAAGAAATTTTCTCATGGTATTTCGGCCAGTATGGGACCGGTGCCCACCCAGCATCGTGAGGCAATTGGGTAGCTACAATAAGTAGCGGCTCCAGGTTGAGGAACCAGCTATAACGGCTGGGGGACTCGACATGCTAACCACATGTCACCCCTACACTGACTGTTGATCATCTACCTCTGTGATTGACACATGTGAATGTGAAGGGCCAGCAGCCGGCTGGGTAAAAGGGCAACCGCTGAAAAGCGGAATGACCCTCAATCGGAATCATCCTTTACCGGTACGGGAAGCTACCACCTGCAATTTCCTAGTAAAGCTGCATGCATAGCATGAAAATGCTATGATTGCAGTGAAGGACCTGCCTTTGGGCAGAATTACTATGGATGGATATCGTAATTATTTTTAGATACCTCGTGCTGATTATCCGGCGTTGCCCGGGAATCTACTTATCGTGATATTTTTGGCATAAATTAACTGAAAGAAAAGAAATCGTTATTGTGAGTTATCCGTAAAAGAATTAGCCGCCGTGCACTGATACTCTTGCCCGGGAATCTACCACGATCTTCTTGGCATCAATGAAAGACAAAAATAATTGTTATTGTGAGTTATCCGTAAAATATAAACATATGCAGTCGCGGACTTATTTATAGTCTTTTCTTTTTTTTGGCAGCGGTGGACTAGTGGTTATGCTCCTTGCCTCTGGTCCCGAGGGTCGCGAGTTAAAACCCGGCCTGCCGGGGTCGATGGATTTTTTTAGGATGGAAAAATCCAAGAAGCAAGTCCTCCGGGAGAGAATTTAAGCCGTGGGTCCCGAGTATGAAGATTTTCAGGCTCGTAAAAGATCCTTAAGCCTGCATGAAAATGCCTCTACGCAAAATTTACCGAATTTTCCCGTCCTAGTACTACCTTGGTTTCCTAGATGTCAGTATGAGGCGGAACGTTGACCACGGACCACTCAAATGCCATCTATACGAAAAGAAGTGTAACTAAATTAGTATGGTTCAAATACTTCCCTGTAGGGGGAGAGCGCCTAAATCTCTGTTAAGGGAAACATGGGCTTACAAGAAGAAGAAGAAGATATTCAATTCTGCGTACAATAAATCGATGTATTTGTTATGGTTTAGGCAGCGTAAGCCATTTAAGCGTCCAAAAAATTCCGAAAAACACGTTTTCCATAACAAAGTGTGATCTTTTAAGGGTGAAGTGTTTGAGTATTACAAGTCTCTTATAGCTTAAAACCTTCCCGAGAAACTCCTGAACATTTTGGAAGACGCCCCATCACAATCGGGTGAACGGGCGCATAAAGGACAAACACACATACAATTGTTTTTATATTTATAGATAAGATGCTTCAAGTTTACTATATAACAATGCATTTTTGAATTATTATTATTACATCTCATATGTCCAGCCCCACACAGATCCACTTTAAAATGTTGGAAATATTTTTTTTATTCAATTTATAACTAACTACCTAGCTAACCAACCCACATGCACCATCGAATCAGTAGGTTGAAGGAATCGCGAACATAAGCTCTCCATACATCGCTATCCCGAGCTGTTTTTAAATCATTCGCTGTATAATCTATCAATCGGCCGCGGTGGACTAGTGGATATGCTCCTTTCCTCTGGTCCCAAGGGTCGCGGGTTCAAACCCGGCCGGTGTCGATGGATTTTTAGGACGGAAAAATCCAAGGAGCAAGTCCTCCGGGAGGGACTTTAAGCCGTGGGTCCCGAGTCTGAAGATTTTCAGGCTCGTAAAAGATCCTTAAGCCTGAATGAAAAGGCCTCTAAGCAAAATTTACCGAACTTTCCCGTCCTAGTACTACCTTGGTTTCCTAGATGCCAGTATGAGGCGGAACGCTGACCATGTACCACTCAAAATGACATCTATACGAAAACAAGTGTAACTAAATTAGTATGGTTCAAATTCTTCCCTGTAGGGGGAGAGCGCCTAAATCTCTGTAAAGGGAAAACATAGGCTTACAATACAATACAATAATCCATCATCATCATCATCATCATCATCATCATCATCAACAACAAGGATTTAGCCTAATGGCATGTTCCAATCACACATTATAAGTCGAATTGGTCCTTCCATCTCTTTAATGGTCTTCCCAACAATCATCTCCCTTTTGGTTTATAATTATACATTCTCTTGGTATGCGCTGTTAATTCATTCGTAATACGTGCTGAAGGTAAGCATTTTGATAGTATTTTATTCTTTCACAGAGATTAAATATATTAAGTTCTGTTCTTATATCTTCGCTTTTCTTTTTATCGGTCCTTTGGTATCCTTCTATTGCTCTCAACATCCTCATTTCAGCAGCCTCTGTTATCTACTCCCCTTAAATCATTATTAATATTATTCTTCCGCATCATTTTTAGTCTACCTTACTGGGTGGTTTCCCTCTGCTTTTCCTACAAGAATTTTCCATTACCTTCTTTTATTCCACATTCTTGCCACATGTCCTGCCCATTGCAAGTCTATGAGACTTAACTGTTCTTATTATATCTAGTTTCCTATAAAGATCATGCAGCTCACTGCTAAGTAGTCTTCTCCATTCACCTGTCCATCTCTCTTTCGTCCAAAAGTTTTCCTAAGTATTTCATTCTCAAAAACTCGTAATCCTTTCTCCTCCCTTAAAGTAAGAGTCCATGCTTCACATCCATGTAATATAACTGGGAGAATAACAGTTTTATATATTTTCAGTTTAATGTTATTTGAGAGAAGTTGGGACAAGAGTTCCTGTAATGCATAATAGCAAGCATTTCCAGAATTGAGTCTATGTTTAATTTCTATTTGCATCTCATCCCTTTTTGTAATTATTGTTCCTAGATATTTTTAGTGAAATTAAATTGAAATGCATGAATATTAAGGCTCGCTTCAAGCAGGTTAATGCGAGACGAAAAAAGTGTTTGGAACTGTATTCCCTGCGGCTACACAAACATCAAGTCTGTTATAATTCTGTTAGCAAGTTCTGGTCAGTGTTTCTCCTTCATTTGCCTAATGAACCTCCAACAATTATCTCTGTTTCAATATTTCTCCCAAAATAAATTTTATTTTCCGACGCCGTAGCCAAGTGCTTAAGGCAAGATGCCTTGGCGCAGAACTTACGGCACTTGCGCTGGTTCGAGTCTCTATGAAGGAAGAAAATTTATCGTGGAATTTCGGTCAGTATGGGCCGGTACTCACACAGCAACGTGAGAAAAATTGTTAGCTGCAATAAGTAGCGGCTCCAGGTTGAGAAAACCAGCTATAATGGCTGGTGGACCCAATATGATGGTCACATGTCACCCCTACACTGGCGGATAATCGTTTACCTCTGTGATTAACATACATAGATGTGAGGCCAGCACCGGATGGTTGGCCACGGGCCTTCTAGGCCTGTCGCGCCATGGAGTATATTTTTATATTTCTTCTTCTTCTTCTTCTTCTACTACTACCTTTCCAGGATTAGGTCAATGCGACCTCTTCCGGTAGTTTCCTTGGCCGTTCCAAAGATCTTTTTCCATGCGGTTTGCAGGTGTTGATCGTTTTGGGTAGTCTTGTATTGCTCATTCTGTCTAAATGTTCTTTCCATCGGTATTTGTGCTCTTCTAGTTTATCGACTATTGAAAATATCTCCAGTTCAATTCTTATTGATTCATTATGTAATCTATCCATGCGTGTACATCCTTTTACGGATCTTAAAAAAATCATTTCAGTGGTTTGAATGTGTGAGATATCTTTTTTTTTGTAAGTACCCAAGATTCAAATCCATATAAAGTAACAATATATATTTTAAATGAGGCATTTAGTGCTGGATTTTAGTGCCTTGTAGTTAAAAACGGGAAATTATTATTTTGGACACGGACTTGGTACATCGCAATACTTCTCTAGGAGATATTTCAAGGTAGGTTTCAGCATGCAATGGTTGGCATTTTCAAGAACAGTTAAGTCTCGTAGACTGCAATGGGCACGGCACGTGGCACGAATGGGGAATGAAACAGGTGCATGGAAGCTTTTTCTAGGAGAACAAGAAGGAAAACGGCCAGTTGGTAGACCAAGAATGAGCTGGGAGAAAAACATTATCCATGATTTGAGGGAAGCAGATTATACAGGGGATGATTGGAAAACATTAGCTCAGGATAGATATATATGGAGAGCTTATGTCCGCGCGGCCATGAATCTACGGATTCGATAGATGTAGTGAGTTAGATAGTTTAGTTAATGGTTCATATTTCTTTGTTAGTATAAAGTTTTTACGTCTGGAAAATTGCATTGCTCTAATGCTCTAATGGAGCAATTCTTTCTAGTAAACGTGAGCTTTTATGTGAGAATGATTTGTTACTTAATTCATTTCAAATAAATATTTATTTATTTATTTAATTTCACTTATCATCATCATCATCATCATCATCATCATAGTCATACAGGATTAAGCCAGTTGGCTCGTTCCGGTTTCATGAAAGCTAGAATTGTTAAAATTGTTCATATCATCTTCTGTGTGGGCGTCCAACATTTCTCCTTCCGTGCGGTTTATAACTTAGCAATAATTTTGGAAATCTTCCTTCTGGAATTCTATCAACATGTTCTTTCCAGGCGTTCCTACATTTAATTATTCGGTCTGTAAGTTTTAAAATATTTAGTATTTTCTTATATCTTCATTTCTTTTCTTTTCCAGCAGAGTATATCCTGCTATATTTCTTAAAAAATCTTGAAAATCTTAATTTCACTTATAACTTTGCCATGAAAGTGGATACCCGATTTATGAAAAAAATATCATTATGTAACATAATTACCACACAATCATTTACTAAATTATGGAGGCGAACCTAATTATCGGAACAGCGGCTAGCGGAGATGCCACTTAACCATCCTCTTTCAACGAAACTTGATTTGTCACGTACAACCATGGTAAAGAAGAGTACGTAATAAATATATCACGTGTGGTTTAGAATGTTCTGAAGCTACTGGCGTTTCTACAAAATTATAAACGTTAATGTTATTGTTTAGAGACCACATTAGAATGATCACAAATTAGACTTTAGTACCAGAAGAGAAGATAATTGTGCCGTAAACTTATGTTGATGCTGTACTTATGCTAGAGGTCACTCAGTCTGCGGCGTCAAGTGGCAACAGCGCTCTCATAAGAGCAATACTATTTTCTAGACATGAAAAATCCTATAGACACTGAATATGACAATGACACAAATTTATATAGCTATATCGCCTGCTTAGAGCCAGTTGTTCTAACTCCACCTTTTAGTATACATGGTATTGTAATTGTATCAGGTTTACACATAAAAGTGTAACATTTTGTGGCGAGAAAGTGTCAAACACTTGTTCACAAAACAATGCTGTGTTTGTGAATTTTATTGATTGCAAAACATTTGACTTCCGAATTAAAAAAAAATGGGGCTAAACTTTACAACCTGTGACGCGACTTTTTTACTTCCTTTATAAACTCCTGCCAAATTTTATTCTTAGGGTTTCATTTTCCACCATTTTCAATGCTTTTACATTTTTCAAACGATTATTTCAATATATTTTTCCATGATATTGAACTACAAAGGCCTACATAGCATGAAGACGTGGCAGCCATATTGATTTTAATGAATATTCTATTCAACAAAATATATGTGTTCCAGTGCAGCCAACATAGAGTATGTACTAATTAACTGTACACATATATTTCAGAATTTCAGAACTTACTATTTATTTTTGGGCGTTGCATTCATTCCAGGTTACAGTGCTTAAATTGCGTTAGGTTAGCTTTTAGGTTCGTTAAATATCGTATGTATGTTGGCTCCATCCCGTGATTCCATAGTGTAAACCGCTTCGCGTTTGTAAGCGCATGGGCATGGTGTACGATTGGAACTTGAAAACATTTTCGGGCACATGTTGTAAAGTATTTACAAAAATGGAATTAATAATAATCCTTTATTTGAGAATAAAGCTCTTTGGAATAATTTTGGTACAAAGAGAGATGAACAGACAGGTGAATGGAGAAGACTACATAACAGTGAGCTACATGGTATTAATCAGATATAATAAGAATAGTTAAGGTAAGACGGTAGGCCAAAATTAAAAAAAAATCTATTTTTGGTTTTTTTCGTAATTAAAGTCTCTTCTTTTTCTGAACATTTATCTATATGATTTTTTACTGAACGCCAATTATAAGTGCATTAATTATTTTTTAAACAACTGAGAGCTGTCAGTCTGTAATATCATTATACTTTAAATCTTGTTTTCTCGAAAGTAAAAATCTCAGGAACTATTAGTGATATTTACACGATATTTTTACAGGCGATAAATCTAGTTATACTAGAGCTGTGGAACCACAATCAAGAAAATCTCTTGTACAGATCCTCACTTGTGATTTTTTAGAAGTAATTTTTTAGGTAAAAATAGACTAATGGTAAAACAAATTATATACGACATAAATATTTAGATATACAAGTTTCACTGAGGTTCTGTGGTCTTTACAAGCCTCATTTAATATGCTGTAAAATTTTCATTACAAACCATCTAGTATTTCCTGACATGTTTTAACATTGATGGGATAGGGTATACACCGTCTCATCTTAAGTCTCGTAGACTGCGATTGACAGGACATATGGCACGAATGGGGTATGAAAGAGGTGCATGGAAGTTTCTTGTACGGAAACCAGAGGGAAAACGCCCAGTTGGTAGACGAATAATGAGATAGGTGAAAAACATTAACCATGATTTGAGAGAAGTAGATTTATAAACGGGATGATTGGAAAACATTAGCTCAGGATAGGGATGTATGGAGAGCTTATGTCCATGGGGTGATACGCCTACGGGTTGGATAGTGCCAGAGAGTTAGTATATGACTCTTCTACAGAACCACCCAGATATAAAATGTTACCAACATGCAGGTTGTATGACAGATGGTGGGCCTATAAATAACACTTGGGAAAGTATTCCTGAGTATTTACTTGTCGTTTAAAAACTCTGTTTTCTTTCCATTAACACGCATGTCATCGTGAGAAATAAACGCATGAACTAACGGTTAGTCAAGTATCTGGAAACATTGCATAAGAAAAATTACTTTGTTCTGCATTCACTGTCACTGGCACCATGAAACCCGAGGGTTCATGGCCACGCGAATGTAAACTCTATACTCACCCATAACTAACTCACTATCGAACCCGTAGGTTCACATCCATTGCGGACATAGCCTCTCCACACAACCCTATCCTGAGCTAATATTTTCAAATCCTCCACTGTATAATCTACTTTCCTCAAATCATGGTTAATGTTATTCTCCCACCTCATTATTGGTCTACCAATTGGGCATTTTCCCTCTGGTTTTCCTACAAAAAAGCTCCCATGCCCCTCTTTCATTTCCCTTTAGTGCCACATGTCCTATCCACCTAAATATACGAGAAATAACTGTTCTTATTGTAAGTATATACGTATAATATAACTGGGAGAACAACAGATTCATTATATTTTCAGTTTAACGTACTTTGAGACAAGTTTTATTTCCAGAATTGGGCCTAAGTTTAATTTCTTTGTGCATCTCATTCCTGTTTATACGAGTATTTATTGTTCCTACGTATTTGAATTCAGCCACTTCTTCAAAATTTCCCTCATTTGTGATCAAATGTCAATTTCTGTTACATACTAGCAAATACCCGGTGTGCGCGGCTACTCCTAAATAAATGAAAATTAATGTGCTTTTATGTTTAGTTGAATGAGTAAAAGGAAAAATAATTATAAATTTATATTTTTAGGTACCTCGTGCTGATTACCCGACGTTGCCCGGGAATCTACTTATCCCGATCTTCTTGACATAAATGAGCTGAAATACGAAAATTAATGTGTTTTACGATTAGTTAAATGAGTAAAAGGAAACATTTATATCGTAATTATTTTTAGATACCCCGTGCTGTTTACCCGGCGTTGTCCGGGAATCTACTCATCCCGATCTTCTTCGCATAAATGAGCTGAAAGACAAAAATTAATGTACTTCTTATGATTAGTTGAATAAGTAAAATGAAAAATAATTATAAATGTATATCGTAATTATTTTAAGATTCCCCGTGCTGATTACCCGGTGTTGCCCGGGAATCTACTTATCTCGATCTTCTTGGCATAAATGAGCTAAAAGACAAAATTCGTTATTGTGAGTTATCCGTAAAAGAATACCCGCCATGTGCTGCTAATGCTTGCACAGGAATCTACGTACTTGTCTCGATCTTCTTGGCATCAATGAAAGACAAAAATGGTTATTGTGAGTTATCCGTAAGAGATAAACATATGCTGTCGGGGACTTTTTTGTAGAGATTTTTGAGATATTCAATTCTGTGTACATTAATTTTGTGTATTTGTTATGGTTTAGGCAGAGTAAGCCATTTAAGCGTCCAAATGGGCTATTTTTTCACGTTTTCCACTACAAAGGGCGTTTTTTTAAGGGTATAGGAGTTGAGTATCACAACTCTCTTATAGCCTATGTTCATCCCGGGAATCTTCTGAACATTTTGTAAAAAGCCCCATCAAAATCGGATCAATGATATGGTCGTGCATAAAGTACGAAGAAACAAACAAACAAACAAACAAACAAACATTCATTTTTATGTATTCGATTTTTATGTGTAAACATATATTTAGTTTTATTGATGTTTACTTCCAGTCCCAGTTTCTTAGTGTTACTCAATAGAGTGTGTGTGTTGGTCCTTAGTATCTCCTAGCTATCGCCTAATAATAATAAATAATAATAATAATAATAATAATAATAATAATAATAATAATAATAATAATAATAATAATAATAATAATAGCTTTATTTTACCTGGCAGAGTTAAGGCCTTAAGGCCTTGTCTACCACTCAACCAGGTTTGAAAAAATACAAACAAAAAAATAGTCTTAAATCTAAATTACAATATATATATATATATATATATAAACGATTACAAGTTATGAATATAATACAATTAATATTTATAATGTATTTTGATTTACTCTAAATTTAACGAATTAAATATATAATATGTACAATATATATAAAAAAAACGAGGAAAAGATTAATGACATAGTATAAAATTAAATAAATAGAGAAAAATAATTATTAGACAACAGGTAACTGTATAAGCGTGACTTAAAGGTACCAAGTGTGCGGCAACCCCTGATATCTTGAGGAAGGAGATTCCAGGAGCGGGCAGAGGCTACTGTGAAGGAAGTAGAATAGGAGGAAGTGCTATGAAGAGGAATTGTTAGCAGACTGCTATCTTGTGATCTAGTGTCAATATTGTGGTAAGAGGATAACTTCTCAAATCTGGACGCCAGGTAAGTAGGGATGTAGGAATTCAGAAGCTTGAAAAGTAGTGAAAGAGAGTGCAATTTACGTCTGTCAGTAAGACGGAGCCAAGAGAGGTTATTAAAGTGTTCGGAAATATGGTCATAACGGCGGATATTGAAAATGAATCGAACGCAAGCATTATGAACACGCTGCAGTCTCTGCGACAAGTCATAGTTTAGATCATTATATATAATGTCACAATAATCGAAGTGTGGTAACAAAAGATTCTGCACAAGGATTTGTTTTAACGAAACTGGGAGAATACTACATCATCAGCACTAACTCATAGTTTAATAACAACATTTGTTTGTAGACCTTCTTCATCCTCTAAATATTTGATGGCATGTTCTAGTACAAAATTGAATAGTAGTAGAGATAGTGCATCTCCTTGCTTCAACCCACTGCGAATTTTCAAAGTATCCGAAAACCGTTTGCCTACACGCACCCTACTCTCTACTCTTTGTGCCATTTAGATACATTGGAACACACATCCCTATTCTGCAATAACATTTTCAAATCATTGTAAACGAACATAACTTTGTAAAGCGGATAATTGGGGGGGGGGAATTTTCAGAATGGGGATCCATGTAGAGCTTATGTTAATGCGGTCATGCACCTATGGATTCGATAGTACCAGTTATATATATATCCATCCATAGTAATTCTGCCCGAAGGCAGGTCCTTCACTGCAATCATAGCATTTTCATGCTATGCTTGCAGCTTTACTAGGGAATTTTAGGTGTGGTAGCTTCCCGTTGCTTTCCACACCGGTGAAGGATGATGATGATGGCCATATGATTTCGGGGACCGTTTGGGCCTTAAAGTTTTCCTGACATTTGTCTTACAAGTGAGGAATAACCCCGATAAAAACCTCATCCGGAAAAACTGCCCCAACCGGAAATCGAACCCGGGCCCGCTGCGTGACAAGGCAGCAATATATATATATATATATATATATATAGTGTTCTGCCCTAGGACAGGTCCTTCACTGCAATCATAGCATTTTCATGCTATGCTTTGCAGTTTTACTAGGGATTATAGGCGTGGTAGCTTCTTATGAGGTATCCATACCACTTAAAACACTTTTCTTATATTTTTTCTAATATGTTTTTTTCAACTTGCATAATTTCCCTTATTGTGCTATTTTTGACTTTATCCCTTCTTGAAATTCTTATCAATCGCCTCCAAAAATCCATTTCTACTGCTAACAGCTTGTTGGCTTCTTTTCTACTTACTGCTCAGGTTTCGGACCCATATAATAAAATACTTTGTTACTGAGCTTGAAATATAATTTTCTTCGTTCTATGTGTTGTATTTCTATTCCAAAGTAGTGAGTTCAACATACCAATGATTCTCTTTTCCTTCAATTATTCTTCATTCAATAATCAATTTAAAAAAAGAGTCAATAATTCTTGGTAATGACAGAGTCGCTATTGAAACGCGATGAGACTCTTTTAATATTTTTTAATTTGGCGATTTGGGCTTTTATTGACTATATGCAATACAAGTTTATCACCAAGAAGATTCTATTTATTAATAGAGGAACTTCGGGTAATTTGGACCCCTGTTTTGGATTGTTGTTTTTTCTTCTTTTAATTAAGGGATTTGAATTTTGTTTAATTACGGTGATTATCATTAGTGTTGCAACTATGAAATAACATTGCTATTTTATTCAAATATGGAAACATGTTCATATTTTTTATACTTTTTTACATTACAAGAAAGGTCCACTTTAACTTCCATTTTCGGATAAAGTGGACCCCAGAGTCCACCTTAGATTTTTGTCTATTTTTAAGATTGTTTACTCTATTAATTTATACATACAGACACTGATTAATCTGAAAATATTTGTGACTGATCATAATTAAAAAAGCGTTTATATTTATTTAATGTTTTGAAACATTATTGTTGATTATAACATTGACACGTCATTCAAATGCAGGAAGCGACGGTCTTTGGGTTTAGTAAAATTACAAGGATATTAAATAAAATTAATTAAGTGAATG
Source organism: Diploptera punctata (assembly GCA_030220185.1). NCBI lineage: Eukaryota > Metazoa > Arthropoda > Insecta > Blattodea > Blaberidae > Diploptera > Diploptera punctata. Next base: position 587,583 of record JASPKZ010007671.1, on the reverse strand, counting down.
GTTTTTACAGATAGCATCCTCATTGATAAAATATACGTATTCGTGTAAAGTGGACCCAGGTCCTCGTGGAGGGTCCACTTTAACGGAATTCCTTTGTTATGTTTGTTTTATTCAGCCACCATGTCACATAATATCAAACCAAACCAGTCAGTAAATTAAAACAGCCTCTACATAATATAGTATTTAGGAGTTCTTTTTTCAACAATTGTAATATTCAACAGCAGAAATTAAGAATTTATTCTTAGCTTGAAAAAACTTTTAAAGTGGTCACTTTCATAAATATCCCAAATACACACTGCTTCGCACAAGTAATAAAATAAACTGGCCTTGAACCCGTCAAAATTGATGAGGGGAAGAAGTTAAAATATTTTCTGTTCGAGGGCAGCACCAATTAAAGAAGATATTAACAGGGTCCACTCAAACAGAAGCGTTCACATTACCCGAGCTTCCATATACGATATAAATTGATATTTATTTTTCTTTTTACACGCTTTATATTAGCTTGACCTGTATATATCTATCTATCTATGTAACGGAATCTTTCAACGCGATTTTCACCCACTTAAAATCATCGGATCGACTTGAAACTTTGTATACTTGTAGAGGACCCGTGACAATACAATAATTTCGTATTTATTTTCTAAAATCCTGGCCATAATCATCAGAAAATCAAAAAACGTGCTTTTGTATCAATGTAACGGAATCTTTCAACGCGATTTTCACCCACTTAGAAACATTGGATCGACTTGAAACTTTGTATACGTGCAGAGGACCCGTGACAATACAATAATTTCATATTTTATTTCACTAATCCTGGCCAGAATCATCCGAAAATAAAAAAAAAATGAAAACTGGTATAATAGGTTCCGGACTTGTCGAGTTTTTCGTCAATCGTTGTAAGAGCTCAGTTGGTAGAGCAGTGAACTCTTAGTGGTATATAATTTCAGTAATCCATACGTCGCTGGTTCAAATCCGGCTGGGAGGGGTTTTTTATTATAGAAGAGTATTACTTTTAGCTCATACTACAATAGTATCGAATTTAAAAATATTTACATTTTTATCTTATTCTGTAAAATATTAAAACTAAAAATTAAAAAATAAATAATAGTTTTAAAAAAACTAAAGAACACGCTTTATTAGAAAACTAAAAAAATGAAAAATAATTTTAATTTCCAGTACGCTTGGGATAAAATAAAGTGGTCAACAAAAAAATCATCTCCAACACATATAGTATAAAATTAGAGTTATCAACAAAAAGAAAATAATTTTACCATCAAAAGCGTGGGGTGATTTTTATGATTTTTACATTTTCTTCTTAGAGGGCTTACTTTTACCAATATCTGTTTATTATAAAATATATTAATTGATATAGAGCACCCCACGCTTTTGATGGTAAAATTATTTTCTTTTTGTTGATAACTCTAATTTTATTCTATATGTGTTGGAGATGATTATTTTGTTGGCCACTTTATTTTATCCCAAGCGTACTGGAAATTAAAATTATTTTTCATTTTTTAGTTTTCTAATAAAGCGTGTTCTTTTAGTTTTTTAAAACTATTATTTATTTTTACTTATTCAACTCAACATACAAACACATTTAATTTGTTTAGGCGTAGCAACGCACACTATGTATTAGCTAGTATTAAATAATTGTTTCCTTGCAGAATTCATACGTAGTCATCCACTTTTTCTTCTACTCATTTTTCTAGTGACGTAAGAATGCTGAATTAACTTTAAAAGTTTCATCATTAAACTAGTTTAAATTTGTGAATACACCCACGTGACATGACCCAGGGGATTGTTTGCTTTCTGATGCGTTTAATCCTACTCTTAGAATAAATAATTGTCTCATCCATTAATTTTGCAAAAGAAAATACGTTTTAATTTGTTTATTAAAAAGAACTATATTTATCTAATTTTTTATTTATTTAGTCTGGTGGAGTTAAGACATGTGGCCTTCTGTTCCACCACCAGGACAAAAATATGTTACTTTTGAATACAAAAATAACAATAATGTTATATATTAAACTACATGTAGGCCTATTATCAGGCTACAAAGAACAATAACACAGCTATTACTTACTTACTTACTTACTCACTGGCACTATCGAACCCATAGGTTCATGGCCGCGCGGACATAAGCTCTCCATATATCCCTCCTGAGCTAATGCTTTCCAATCATTCCCTGTATAATCTACTTCCCTCAAATCATAGTTAATGTTATTCTCCCACCTCATTCTTGGTCTACCAACTGGGCGTTTTCCTTCTGGCTTTCCTACAAGAAGCCTCCATGGAAGTCTTTCATTCCCCATACGTGCAACATGTCCTGCCCATCGTATTCTACGAGACTTAACAGTTCTTATTATAAATCTGGCGTCCCTATAAAAAGAACCATTTAAGTTCATTGTTATGTAGTCTCTACTCCATTCACCTGTATGGTTTCATCTCATAGCCTCATCAAAAATAATTAGAAATAGATTTAAATTTAAATTTCACCCAAAAATTTACCTTTTAAATCTCCAGCTAAAAGATTGGTCCAAATAACACAGTTCCTCTATCTAACAAAAAAAAATTGTTGCCCTGGATATCTCCAGTGCGAATTTCTATTCTATGTTTTCAAGTGACGATTAATTACGAATATATTCATAAAAGTGCTGAATGTGCGCTAGTTTTTATGATTTTTGCGTATCATATATCATAAACAGTAAACGGCTTGTTACTAATAAAATTTATGTTTCCAGTCATGATTTGATTTCTGCGAATTTTTTTTGCGTATACAAACATCACGTGATCCCCACTCTCACACCTCTCACTCCGCACATCGGCCGTGATCTCAGTTATTTGACAAAATTAAAGTACTCACGACGTGCATCTGGATATGATAAAACAATTCGTCAAAGCGTTGGACAAGGAAGGAAAATGTTTCAAATACATTTGTAGAAAATTTCCTAAGCTCAGTCTGTAAAAGTTAAAAGGCGGAATATTTGATGGTCTTCAAATTCGGCAATTGATGAAAGATGCACATTTTATCAAAGTTATGACTGTTCCGGAAAGTGAAGCTTGGAAGAGTTTTGTATTGGTAGTAGAAAATTTCCTAGGTAACTATAAAGTACCAATTTATAAATAAATTGTGCAAAACATGTTGATAAGCTTCAAGATTGTAGGAGCAAATATGAGTATAAAGTTACACTTTCTCCACAGTCATCTGGATAGATTTCCGGATAATTTAGGAAATTATAGCGACGAACAGGGAGTGCGCTTTCACTAGGATCTAAAAGTAATGGAGGAAAGGTATCAGGGCAGATGGGACCGTCACATGATGGCAGATTACTGCTGGTCTTTAAAAAGAGATTGCCCCCTAAAAATTATAGAAGAAAATCTTATAAAAGGCGTTTCAATGAAGTATAACATGGGGTTTCGATATTTTTCTTTCTATTTACGTCAGTGAATAGTAATTTATCAAAAAACAATTGACATTATAAATTTATCTGTTATATTTTTTCATATTTTCCGATTTTTGTAGAGTAAAATGAAAATAAATTATTAAAAAAAACCAGAGCAAATATTCCAAAATCATTGATAGTTTCATGAATTGTGCAGAATTACTATGGATGGAATGATAAAACAGATAAATTAAGAAGTACTTTTATTAAATGAATACAATAGCATAGAGTGAATACAGAGATGTACTATTTTATTGTCGTAATGTGCTGTCTACCCAGTTGCACTTGTTATATATCTCTTGATGATTTGTGACCAACATACAGAATCTGAAACCAAAATAGAATGAAGTCAATAGCCTAATATTAAAGAAAGGAATATCATAAACCTTCAATTAATAAACTGGAGGACCAATTACAAATGAAAGAAATTTAAATTTATTTAAAGATAGCTATAGGAAATGTATTTCACAGTTTAAAATCTCTCTCCCTACAGATCGCGCCACATTAAGGGTCGGGTGGCGCGTGACACGTAGAAGAACCAATAAGGTGAGACGTTAAACTGAGATAAAGAATTATAATTATTATGTATTTAGGTATGTTCAACTCAGTGCTTAGGAATAGAAATATATAGTAGTAATAGGACTTTATTAGACTAAAAGATATATATATGCCTACATACAATGTTATTTACAAATATGTGTCGCACGGGCAGTAAGCCGTACGTGCTGTTGACAGTCCGTTACAATAAAGTAATATTTGGTAATAGTATAAAGGAAAACAAAAAGAAAACAATAATATTACCAATTACATAAAGAAAACACAATAATATTACAATTACACAACAATACAATATCATTATACATTAATTATGTAGAATTATTGGTATTGCATTTTTATAACATTAATGAGTGTTGTTCTTATTTTCCGCGTTTTGTCCAGAAATTTACCTAAGTTTATCCAATTTTCTGGATTTACCATTAACTCGTAGCATGCCAATCTTTCACGATTTGAATTTAGAAATCTTTCCGGTAATAACTGACGTCTCCAATATTCTAAATCATTACATTTTCCTAATATGTGTATCTCATCTTCAAAGATCTCGCGCATTGGACATATTCGCATATCGTGATCGTCGTTAATTTTTAGAAATTTCCATGCCCCCAGCCTAAACCAAGCAAGCCCCGATTTCTCTTTAAATCCTAGGTTGAGTATATACGATTCTTTCCCCCAAACATGTTTTAGGTCTCTTTGTAAAAACAGTGAGCGTTTTCCCGTACATCCGGCGAAAATATCTTTTGGTTTATATCTAAGTACCTTCTCCTTATTTTTCTTCACACATTCCCATACCCAACCCATCCCAATCTGAATAGAAGTATAATACACAGAACGAAGAAAAATATATTTCAAGTTCTGTTACAAAGCAGTTTATTATATGGGTCCGAAACCTGGACAGTAACTAAAAAAAAAAAAAACCAACAAGCTGTTAGTAATAGAAATGGAGTTTTGGAGGCGATCGACAATAATTTCAAGAAGGGATAAAGTTAGAAACAGCACAATAAGGAAAATTATACAAGTTAAAAAAAATATTAGAAAAAAAAATGGAAGAATAACGTTTGAAATGGTATGGAAACATCATAAGAAGGAAGAAGATGGAGTACCAAAAGAAGATACTTGATTGGAAGGCTATTGGAAGAAACAGAAGAGGCAGACTTAGAGAACGTTGGCTATATAGGGTGAGGATAAGTATGGAAGCTAAGAGATTTGAAGGAAGAAGATGCTTTAGACAGGAACCTTTGGCGACAAATCACTTTGGGTTGAAGGAGAAAAAACACTTGTGGAATATTCCTAATAAACATTATTATTATTATTATTATTATTATTATTATTATTATTATTATTATTATTATTATTATTATTATTATTATTATTATTATGTCCACCACTGTGGTCTCGAGGTAGCGGGCTGCCTTGTCACGCAACGGGGCCGGATTAGATTCCCGGTCGGGACAGGCTCCTGGGCGAGGTTTTTTCGGGGTTTTTCCTCACCTGTAAGACAAATGTCAAGACTCTTAGGACCCAACGGTCCCGAAAAATCATCCGGCCATCATCATCATCCTTATCATTATCATCATCCCTCACCGGTGTGGAAAGCACTGACCACTATTTGTGGGAGGTAAATTGTAAAGGGTAAAATTGGAAAACATTAGCAGAGGATAGAGATGTAGGGAAGCTATGGGTTTGGTAAAGTTAGACCATGAGGTATCCACAGGTAAATCTATGATAATTTGATGTAAATTGTGCGTTAATTATTCATTGTTTGCACGATGTGGTTGTTTGTATTGTTGTTTGCGCCAACAGTCGATTGTAAACATTGTTTGTTGGCAAATAACAAGTAAACAGTTATTAAAAATGTAAGGAACACGTGATTTAGTGAGCGAAACATTCCAATCTAATAATGCGCAACAATAAAAGTGCACAATTAAAAACTATGCTGTTTCCGAGCTGTGTTCCAGTTGTACTGTAAACAAACTTTCATAACTTGCCGACTCGGTCCAATGGGGGAACCGTGGTGCTACTTTTACCCGCCATATGACTGAATTGTGTACAGAACTGTCATCGATAGAAACATTCTTAGGCAACATTGTATTTTACGGGAAATAAGACCGAATACAAAGTAAAGATGTTACCAACAATTAGTAACTTCCTCCAATTCTTATTTATTTATGACAAAATATTATATATAGAATAGAATAGAATAGAATAGAATAGATTTATTTAGCCTGGTGGAGTTAAGGCCATGTGGCCTTCTCTTCCACTCACCAGAACAAGCATATGTTACATATGAATACAAAAAAAATACAATAATAGTCATATAAAACAGGACAAACATATGTTACACATGAATACAAAAAAATTACAATAATAGTCATATTAAACAGGACAAACATGTTACATATGAATACAAAAAAAGTTACAATAATAGTCATTGAACAATTAATTATCTGTCATATAGAATAATAATGAAATTAATGTCTAATAATAGAATGAAACTAAATACAATTAAAATTAAATTAATGATACAATCAATAAAAACAGGAATAACAGCTCGAATCTACTATGCATAAAAAGAAGAGAAAAAAATACAAAGAAGGTAATAAACTACAATGAATTAATCTACGCTTTTTATACAAGGCATTAGGTAAATATATTAACAAATCCTAAGTCTATTTTTATTAAATAATGCAAAAACAGACTTATCTAATCCGATATTTACGTCTTTCAATGATGTTGATAGATATTCTTTATTTACAGTTTCATTAAGAGCAGAATTTATGCCCTATGCTGACTCACTTGTAAATTCTGCTGTTATTTGCACCACATCCTCAATGGCTATTATAGAATATTTTTTACTAAACTGTTTAAAAACATTCAAAACAATGTTTCTCTCCTCTTTTCAAAGATTTTCCTTTTTTTGATGCTTCAAAAATTGTATAGAAAAATCAGCCATTTGAAACAATTGAAATTCTAATGCATTCTGCTTTGATATGGAAATGACATGGGTTCCTGATCAAACATTTATCAACTAAGTCCCCTCTACAACCCCTATAAGTTCTCATCATCATCATCATCATCATCAACAAGGATTAAACCCAATGGTCTGTTCCGATTTCATTATGGTCTCTTCAATGGTCTTCCCAGCATTCTTCTCCCTTTTGGTTTGTAATTATACATTCTTCTTGGTATGCGCTGTTCATTCATTCGTAATACGTGCTGAAGATAAGCATTTTGATAATATTTTCTTTTCTTTTTATCGGTCCTTTGGTATCCTGATATTGCTCTCAACATCTTCATTTCAGCCCTATAAGTTCTATAATACTTATTCTCAAACACTCTGTATGTACACATGCGTTAGTCATTCGCTCCCCCGCGACAACAGCTGTGGAGTTATATTATTATTATCATCATCATCAATAATAATAATAATAATAATAATAATAATAATAATAATAATAACAATAATAATAATAATAATAATATTTGTCATTTTAGAAAACATAGGCCTACTTTACCTTTCGCAATATAATTATTTTCTCCTTCCTACAGAATAACAATGCGCATGCACATGAGTTTATAGAGCTGTCGATAGGTGGAACTTTATCTTTGAAGTCCTACAGAAAGTTTATAGAGCTGTCATTAGATGGCAGCACGTGCAGTATGACCAACTTTCGATATAAATTCCCAAACATTTATTAGAAATGGATGTATAATCTTACAAAATAAATTACATGCATATTATTTACTGAAGTGTGCACTAATCTGTTGTACACTAACTATCACTAACCTAACAAAAATAGCGTAATTGAGTTATTGATGATGAAAACATTGGAAGAGGAGGAAAATAGCTAGTGCGTATCACAATATTTTCTTAAAATATTGTAGTATTGCCGTGTTTCTCGTAAATGAAAAATACGTAAGATGGTAAAAGAATGTTATAAGTATCCTTAAAAACGTTTAAAATATTGCAAAATGTTAGTAAAGACAGAATAAGTAGGGAGTATTACAAGAATATACTGGAAAATGAAGGGAGTAAAGACAGAATAAGTAGGGAGAGTACAGTATTACAAGAATATACCGAAAAATGAAGGGAGTAAAGACAGAATAAGTAGGGAGAGTACAGTATTACAAGAATATACCGAAAAATGAAGGGAGTAAAGACAGAATAAGTAGGGAGAGTACAGTATTACAAGAATATACCAGAAAATGAAGGGAGTAAAGACAGAATAATTAGGGAGAGTTCAGTATTACAAGAATATACTGGAAAATGAAGGGAGTAAAGACAGAATAAGTAGGGAGAGTACAGTATTACAAGAATATACTGGAAAATGAAGGGAGTAAAGACAGAATAAGTAGGGAGAGTACAGTATTACAAGAATAAATAGGGAGAGTACAGTATTACAAGAATATACTGGAAAATGAAGGGAGTAAAGAGAGAATAAGTAGGGAGAGTACAGTATTACAAGAATATACTGGAAAATGAAGGGAAATATAATGCACTGTTGAGCCGTCTTTTTTATTACTACTATTTAGGATGGATGGAAGGAAATAAAAAAGAATCTTGTAATGAGAATTACCTGAATACTTTCACTTTCCGGCAGAAGGAAAGCTCGCTCACCTGTTAATGGCCATAAATATTGATGACAAATTCAAATCCCCTTGAGAACTGCGAGCGAACATTGATGGTGACATTGTTATGCCCAACACCTCCACTCTGTATGCTGGGATGTCCCCCAGTACCGTCCGTCCGCTGGTCCAGCACCTCGATGCATGTTATGATGGCGTTGGGGTTGGAATATACCACATTGGACTCCTGGGTCCTCAGGAGCTGGTAGGACCTCTCCAGCTTCTTGGTGTGCAGCAGCACGTCGCTGTCGTGCTTTTTGCAGTCCACTAGGTCGTTGCTCTGGGCAGCTATCAGCCCCACACAGATCAGCAGCAGGAACAACAACATCTGCATGGATCGCATCTTCAACACTTACTGAGCCTCTCTCAGGGTCAACACAAGCGATTATCAGTAACCTTTGTGACGTCACTACATTCCCATTCAAAAACAATCATTTATGTCGCATTTTTATGCCAATTCTGAAGCAATGAAGCTTTTGAGACTGTTCTCATGAAAATGTTTTTAGAAATCATTTTTACATTTCTATGACAAAAGTGTATGTATAATAATAATAATAATAATAATAATAATAATAATAATAATAATAATAATAATAATAATAATAATAATAACAATAATAGTAATAATAATAATAATCATCATCCGGTATCATGGCAGCTGCCGCCGTTTTCCGACGAAAACCAAACGCTATTCCTCTCTGTTCATCCATTGATCTTCCTCCAATCCTCTGATATTCATAGCTGCTTGTACCCCTTCTATCCAAGTTTTCATCGGTCTTCCTCTCTTCCTCCTTTCTATTGGGATCTATTCCATAACAATTTTAGGCAATCTTTGCTCTGGCATTCTTTTGACATGGCCATGCCACTGTAATCTTTTCTTTTCTATAATGTCTATGATGTCTGGCTCCTCTTGTGCACCCATAATTTCCCTTATTTCTTTAGTTCGTATTCTATCCATTCTAGATTTTCCAGCTGATCTTCTTAAAACATCCAGGTGGACCAAAACTAGCGCTGCTGCCTTGCAGTAAGATACTGGACTATCAAAGGCAACAGGATGAAAACCTTGAACAAAAATTACCCGTCCCCCAGGTTGGGGGTTGATGCATCGAGCCAGCTCCTCGTGCATCATAAAAAGAAAAAAATGCCAAATATCCAAACATCATGCCTTATGTTATGGGAAACTTTAGACAATTCTAACATTACCAAAAAATTAATAGAAGCTATCCAGCTTCAATCTAAATTAAATAAACAAAAATATTACATGAATGTCTATAATACAATCATTATTTAAAATTTATTTTGATTTACTGTAGATTTAACGAATGAAATATAAATTGAAGATAGAACATTAAAAAAAGCTATTAATGACATAGAATAAATTTAACAGGTAATTGTATAAGCGTGACTTAAAAGTGTTAAGTGTGCAGCAACCCATGATACCTTGATGGACGGAATTCCA